>JASDQU011027162.1:25231-37926 GCA_032191745.1 Picea mariana | reverse complement strand
TCATGTATCCAATAATATAATAGAGAATTATTAGAGATATAACCATAAACATAGAGATACAATAATACACAATTTCTATTAATGAGCGAAATATACAAGACTGTAAAAATACAGAGGGAAAGACTTGTTAGAATGGTTACAACTTATCTCTGAGAAAAGATGTGATGACTACTCACATTCACAAGAAGATGATTAAAATGAGGCTCTAAAGGAATTTTTAACATAAATAAAATACTAAACCCTAACCCCGGAAGATGAAAAACCAACAGTTTTGTGGACCCCGTTTTGGGTAGTTTGGTGTATCAACTTCTTGGGGGGCGTAACTTTGGCATACAATCTCCGTTTAGGGCGCACAATAGATCATTGGAAAGGTATCGTCGAGGAGATTCATTTTGGGGGCTCAATCAGATCCCTTAACTATCATTGAGGTGATCGATCCAAAAAAAAATCATTTAGGCCCTGAAAGTTTAGGGACCGAAAAACTGCTAAAAATAGTAAAATGCTAGAAGACTATTTTGAGCCAGTTGGAATATGTGGGTGGCCGCCAATATCCACCTAGATCAATCCTCCATACTTAGGAAGAAATGGTCTCCATTGTGTTGAGTGTCCGAGGGAGAGGCAAAAGTGTTTGTTGAATCTACATCTTGATGAGTTACTTGCCTTGCTGGAGAAGTTGCACTACTTAGCTTGTTGAAGGTTGTCACAAACCTGTGGTTGGAAGGGTTGGATATTTTTAACTAGTCTGTATACATGAGATGATTGCGTAGAAGGAATCCTTTCACTTTCTTTCAATCTTGTCAACCTACTTCTGCTAGAAAAAAGGTATTAGGACTGAGGCTTTAGTGGTTACAGTGTTCTTTTGTTCACCTTTTGAACATACTGTGAAGAAGATGAATTTTGTAGTATGAGATACTACCTTGCGACACTGTTTAGGTGGGAAATAGTTGGAACTACCTCTGGTATCCTGTAGATATGACCCCCTAGATTAAAAATGACACTACGGGGTCGAGACTCATAAATAACATGGTGCTTCCACATATATGGCTGGCCCAAAAGAACATCACAAACATCCAACGGGGAAACATCACATAATACCTCATTCTTGAAGGGATGGATGTCATATGACAATCGACACTTATGGCTAACACAAAGAGTCATCCCTGGCGAAGCCAACCGATGTTGTATGGTTGTGGGTGTGGTGTTGTCGACAATCCCAATTGTTTAACGACCTCTACTGAGATGAGGTTCTTCTGGCTTCCACTATAAAAAATGAAATGAAACGGGGTCCCCTTCACCCACATATTTGAATGAAAGAGGCACTCCCCTCTTCAAGATATGCTGGTTCTTTTATTTGAATTGTTGCGGTCACGACAGTAGTAGTGGGGTATACGTTGATGATCTATCTTTTTCCATTATTTTCTGAATCAGATTCTGAATCAGGGTTTGGCTTCTTGTCTTTGATCTCGGCCACCAATGATTGTTTTCAGCGACATTCATCAGTGTTGTGCCAAGGGATTTTGTGGAAATCACACTACTTTCCAGTGTCCTTCTTTGTCTTCCTGTGACCCTCTTTTTCCTATGGCTTGGAATGGTTTTTGGGAGGTTGTTTGTTAGGGCCTTCTTTATCATACTTTGGTTGTTGCATATTTGTAGACCCGAACTCTGATTTGTTATGGTGCCTAAATTTCTGCTCTATTTTGACAATATATCGATAGGTATCTCCCAATGATGAGATGTCCATAAACTCCATTTCAGTTTGAATGTACCTGTGTAGATCCCCGTGGTATTTCAGAACCAAATGCCCCTCAGAATATTTGATACCCATTTTGGTTCACAAGGTATGAAAAGTGTTNACATGGTCCATCTCATGTACTGGTCATCATAGTTACCAACAGGGTAATATTGTTCCTTGACTGCATCCACAAAAAAATCCCAAGTGGGCTCAACCCCATATATTCCAGAATCCTCTGTGGAAATTCGGTCCCAATAAGTTTTCCACCAATGTTTGACATGGGGGAGAGATTTAAGGAGTGTACAGGTGATCTTTTCCCTATCGAAAAAATTGTGAACAAAGAAATAACCTTCTAGCAGATTTAACCATTTTTCTAGGGCATCTGCATCTATATGTCCTTCAAATACGAGAATATCAAAATTAACTTATACCTTGAAAGGTGAGGTTCCTCCAAAGTGACTGCTTGATGAATATGTGTCTGTTTCTATCTGCATGCATTGAAGGATGTGGGAAAAATTCTTCATCATTTCGTCCCTCTGTCACATGAGAGCTTGCTCAAGCAACAGATTAATATAATCATCTACTTTGTCATTTTTATTTTCTTCCACCATGGAGGGTTTCTTGGGCATGTGAGAGCGATTTTCCTCAAGAGAGATAAGCTCGAGATCCAATTTGATATACTCAGACCTCATCGGGGACATGCACTGAAAAAAATGATCAAGAGAAGCCTGCTTTGATACCACTGATCTGGATTATTTTCGGCACAAAATGAGAGAGGAGATACAATAAGGAAATGTGCAGAGATATATCAGGTATCCAATAATATAATAGATATTTATCAGAGATATAACCATAAACACATAGATACAATAATACACAATTTCTATTAATGAGCGAAATGTACACGGCTATAAAAATACAGAGTGAAAGACTCACTAGAATGGTTGAAGCTTATCTCTGAGAAGAGATGTGAAGGATACTCACATTCGCAAGAAGATGATTACAATGAGGCTCTAAAGGCCTTTTTAACATAAAGAAAATCCAAAACCCTAACCCCGGAAGATGAAAAGCCAACGATTTTGTGGATTTTGTTTTGGGTAGTTTGGAGTATCAACTTCCCGAGGGCGTAACTTTGGCATACAATATTCATTTGGGGTGCATGATAGGTCGTTGGAAAGGTATCATCGAGGAGATTAATTTTGGGGGCTCAATAAAAGGTTTTGACCATCATTGAGGTGCTCTATCCCCAAAAATATTCATTTGGTCCCTCAAAATGGCCCCATAAGTTTAGGAACCAAAAAACTGTTAAAAATAGTAAATTGCCAGAAGACTATTTTTAACCAGTTGAAATAGGTGGGTGGCCACCGATAGCCACCTGGATCATCCACTGAAACATATTTATTATTAACTTAATTATGTTGTTATTTCAATTGAATTTTACAAAGAGAATTGTCATATTTATTGGTTATAGTAAATGAAATATTCAAGCATTTTTAGTTGGGTTTTAATGAATTTTTTTATAAATAGTGAAAAGGTAAATAAGATTATAAAATTTGTTATTAGACAATGTTATAGAGATACTATATGGAAAAGGTGATTGGAAAAATAATTTTTATAATCTTTATATTATATAATTTAATTTCCTTTATACAAATCTATAAGCTAAAATTATAAAATTTTGTTAAAGGATAAAATATTTGTTCAACTTACATATATTACAATATTTTGAACAAGGTATTATCAAAAACATTCTTTAATTTTTTTTTTTTTTAATAATTTGTAAAATGATTTTTAATATAAGGGGTGGTAGGAGTGGGGTGAGACAACAAGTGAGCCTAGAGAAAATTTATTGATTCAGCTTTTGTGGGGTCTAGGGAATGTAACAAACAATTCTGTCGAGGCCTATGCACTATGGCAAAGTCTTAAGTCCACTAAAGAAATGGTATCCGAAAGATCATCATTCTTGGGGATTCAATGATTGTGATCTGGGCAATCATAAATCGATTGGACCTTGTGACAAAATACCTCCCTAGAGTGTTATATCGCATAGTAAGTCTCCTTGATGAGTTTGAGTTTAAATCCTTTCACATTCTTCATGTGCAAAACTTTGTTGTAGACATGTGTGTAAAGAATGGATCTAACCTGGGCGAAGGTGTCTTGGAAGTGAATGGTGTTTTGGGCTTCCTCCACTTACCATAGATTATGGGTTTTGATCAAAATTCAATTAGTGGGTGGTAGCTGGCACATCGAATCATGCATTTTTTAGTCGCCCCCCATTTTTTACACACATTCAAACTAATGTTGTCGTAACTTCAAACCTAGGTGAGCTTCAATATTACAAGGATATGGTGGTTTATTTGGTTCCCATTATGTTGGGATTTCCCCTGAGCTGTTTGTTGAGTGTTCGGGGTGGTGCTTAGACTGTTATTGAGTGCATGGTGGTGGGAAAAGTATTCTGCATGCTTTCAACATGGTGTGTTAGAACTATACAAACCAATTTATACATTTTTCATTTCCTTTCAGAACGATGGTATAAATTCCAAGCTTGAATTGATGTAGTTCCTCCTCTGGTTTCCGGGTCTTACCAAAATGGGAAAAATTTGACCTGGGTCAATTTCCTTGGATGGTTTTCTTCAAAGGTTCAAACTATGGTATACAATAGTCAAAGGTGGTGGTTCTTATTTATTTCCCTTTCATTCTATAGGTTCTCCATGTTCTTGGTTTGCTTTTCCTTCTCATGATGTTCAATAGTTTGGTATTTGGGAATTGGCATTATCCCTTGTAGCAAATGCCAATGATTGGAAAGTCCCCAATTTCGGTTCTCCCTCCATATCTGTTCTTTGTCCCCTCTTTGAGTATATTCGTCCATCAAACTGGTGCATGAACCTTGTGGACATGTTCTTCCTACATGGGGGTTTTCATCCTGTTACGAGGAACTTTGTAGCTTTTTTTTTTTGCAGTCTCAGGGCCTGCCCTCTAGAAGGAATTGTATGCCTTTTTAGGTTTTTTCACTCCCAACTTTGAAAATGGAAGTGCAGGATACCTGTGGTTAGCCCCTTCTCTCTTCTCTCTTTCTCTTTCCTATATTTTTGATATTGTCTGCAATTGGGAGGCAGGGTCATATGTTATCATCAATTGGGATCCCCCATTCAACATAGTAATGGAGCCCTCCTAGAGAGTGCTTCACCAAATTCTTAGGCACCATGAAGAAATCATTGAAGAAAATTGTTCATAGATCCAACAGTTAACATTCAAACTTGCAAATATGGAACTACTAATTAATCAACGAATTGAGAATCTTGAAGCAAAATATCAAGCTTTAAGAAATCTACTTCTGTTGCATCCTATACAAGCTCTCTCTATTAAGAAAGTTTCTACAACCTCCTGCCAAGGCAATTCAAAGGATGGCCCATTCAATTTTGAAGCATCTCCCATGGAGGTATATTAAGAAGATTCTCTAGAACAAAGTGGAGTGCAGGGGACTCCATAAATTTTTTTAGAAGAACCCAAAATGACATTTAAAAGTTATGATGAGAATATGATTAACTAATTTGTTGTAAATTGTTTCAATTTAACAATTCAAAACCCCTGTGCAAGATCCACTGCGAACTTTCATGTAGGTTTAATTTTGTCTTCTAATCACTACAATTGATGTCAAAAGCATGGACAGAATATTCAAACCTCTGTTGATTCCTTATATAATCTCTGAGCCATGCAGGATGACTCCCAAAAACAACAAGTGAACAAAATCATGAACATCATAAGACAAAAAAGTTCTTAAGAGTTGTGAACCAACATATATGAGGAACCATGAAAAAACTGATATACTAATGCAAAAACAAAAAGGTGGCACATCTTCTCTTTTAATGGTTGCACTTCTTCCTTTGGTGAGTATCCATGAAAACTAAATCAAAACCCCCCTCTGATAATAACTGCTACCGGAGTAAGTGATGGAAACTTGACAATTTAGGTTTTGTTGCTTGATTTATAAGAATAAGGGTTTGCTAACAAAAGGATTTGTGCTTAAAGAAACATTGCAAAAACTGAAAGAGACTAAAACTGAGAAATGGAGGTGAAGATAGAAACCTAAAACTGAAAGAAACCTCCAATAAACAAAATTCCAAGCAACTATGTAAAACAAAGGGTTTGCAATGCAACTTGCCGCGAATTTGGATTTTGCAACAACTGGGGTTTACAACAAGTAGGGTTTTGACAATAGAATTTTAGTTAAAAAATAAAATAAGTACCTGAAATCAAAGCCCACTCCCTACTGCAGAGAACCAAGTCTACCATCCCTTTAATATTCCAACATTAACCTCTTCAAAGAGTTTGCAACGCCAGTTACAATTTGTAGCGAGCTGAACTAGTCTACAATGCCTTCTTTACAAAAGGAAAAGAAGATATAAAATGAAAAACCCTCCCTTTGAAAACTACCCTTTAGAGTTGCTTGATGATGTGATGGCACTGGAAACTAAAGTTCATCATATGTGCTAACAAGGTCTCTATCGAAAATGAGATGACCAAAATCCCACCTGTGTCTGTCGGTATGTATGAAAGTGTCTATATGATCATCAACCATATGTAAAGGTTATTTCATAAGACCATCAATGTGATTGAAAATGACCATCTCTTCGTCTTTGTGTGCAGGAAGGATAGAGGCTAAGGCATAGGGTCTCTATAAAAAACGAGATGACCAAAATCCCACCTGCGTCTTCTAGTATGTATGAAAGTGTCTATATGATCATCAACCATATGTAAAGGTTCTTTCATAAGATCATCAATGTGACTGAAAATGACCATCTCTTCGTCTTTGTGTGAAGGAAGGATAGAGACCAAGGTGATTTCGACTGGATATTCAAATTCTTTATCATCGAGACTGATCACTTCTTCAACATCATGTGCAGGAGGAGAGAAAGTTTGGAAAACCTCACATTCATCAAGTGGGAGAAAATATATCGGTGCCTCAATATGTTGCGCGTTATCACAATTCTTATTTCTTCTTATAGATACACCCCTCCATCACCTCTTCATCACAAGAGGCTTGATCCTTAGTTCATAGTGCTTTGATCGATTTCCTTCAAGAGGATATATCATATCCAAGGTTTCCTCCAATATTTCCTCACTTCCGGATTCATGGAACAAAGTATCATCAAGCTCTTCGAAAGGATCACAATTCATCATGTTTTCTTCCTGATGTGTAGAAGGGAAAGAGGCATGGATGTATTCATCAAATTTCACGTCCAGATCTTCAACATGATAAAAATCATTGAGATTTTCTTGGTAACTCTCATCATATTATGTTCTTCGAGCACTTATTCATCGTCAAGGGTAGGAAATAACTCTCTTATGCGATTCATCATTTCCTTAGCAACTTTATTATCAACCTTTTCCTTTTCCAACTGTAAAAATGCCATCGTCAAGTCACAAAAAGTTATGGATGAGGGTTCATCCCATGGTGCCATAATTCCACTAACTGAAAAGACACCTCAATGGAGTTGCTAGGTGAGATCAAGTCTCACCAAAGGAGGGAAAGGTGGGTATGTGGAAGGTGGAGTTGCCAGACAAGCTTCAACGGAAACTTATCAAGGTTGGAAAAGGGAACGTTCTTCAATGGAGTCACCATGCAAGCTAAGGGATAGAGGATTTGGGAAGGAAGCTTTCCAAAGTGTCATTAGGGCACAAAGAGGATTCAAAATCCTCCCCGAAAATGGTGCCAAAATATTATCACACAAGTTGTAGGTTGGGGAAATATCGAACCAACCACCAATTAGCGACAACTAGGAGGACACCTTCCTACTGTCATCTTAGGCATGTGTCCCAATAACTTTAGAGGTGAGGTAGTCACCTCAAGGGGGGAATATCGGTGACCCTAGGGGGAAATGAGATGGAAAATGATGAATATGCAGAGGATTTCCCTAAAGGTCAATTCTGAGTGGTACAAAGATCTTGGGAAAGAGTCTTGGAAAGGTTCAAGGGTTGTCAAATGTGTTGAGTGACCTGCTGATAGTGAAGTACCTGACCAAGACACAAGAAAACCAAGAATATAATGCAATATAACCAATTGGACAAGAAATTTAATATTTCTACCCCTAATAGCATATTTTAGTAGAAATATATATCAGCAATGAAATTTCACAATAAGCTACTAATAATTGCTAGAAATCAACTGAAATATGCAAGAGATAGACTAGCTAAACACTAGTAAAACTCAAGATTTAAAGACCAAGATGCTAGCATGAAACTATAAGGTTGTTGTAAACACTTTATGCAACAATATATATCAGCCTTATGGCTTTAACAATCAACTTATTACAACAAGAAAATCAGCCACTAAAACTCCTCCAAACTTTGCCAAAAAGTGCACTAGACCAAGTAGTGTAAGTGTGCAAACTTTGGGAAAATTTCAATGGTTGATTTGAGAGTTTTTCAAGCACTTAGATTAGGGTTTTTTCAGCCCTAGTGGCTGAAGATGCAATTTTGTAAAATCATAAAGAACTACCCCTTTTATGGGGACTCCCTAGTGGTTGAGAGGTGCTCTAAGCACAAGGAACACAACCCAAGTTGCAACAAGTTAATACGACAAGAAATCATGTTTCCCAAAGCAAAATATTTTGGTTTTCCAATTGAAGAATACTTCATATTATTGCCTTTAAAATTGGGTGAATGGTGTATTTAAAGCACAATTTATATCAACAACAACCCTATGGGTGTAAACCCTCTTACTCCCTAGGCTATGCTAACCAAATTTAGGGTAAATCTAGGAGGGTATACACACTCGTATTCCTCCTAACAACCCTTGCAAAAAAGAAAGACTTAAAACCTTTAACAAAGAGATGAAGCAATGATGGAGGGTGTATCTAGCATACTCCTCCCTAAGGTTTCCACCAACAATAACCAAAGTAAGCAAGAAAATAATAGCATATGCATAATTTTCCTTACCTAATCCAAGAAAATGAGAGAACAAACCCTCGTTACCATGCAACATTCATCTAAGATTCAAGAGAGAAAACATTTAGGGGGTGCACATCACTCCTCCTCATCCATTCACCAAGAGACATTCACCATAAGACATTCCATGAGAGAGAAACACCAAAATCACCAAGGGAAGAAAAAAATTCAGCCAAGTACTTTTCACAATGGGAGAGTTATGTTATGAAATGAGATCTTATGATCTCTATTTATACAAAATGTCTCCAAAATAGTTTGTCCACATAATATTAGGATAAACCACAAGACTAGGGGTCAACAATCCCAATCTTTCCCCTTTTACAAAATAATATTAAACAATTCACTTAAAATTTACTTTTACACAAAAGGAAACTCTAATTCAAAGTGACATCACCCCTTTAGGGGATGTTTTAGCACTAGAAACAAGTCATTGGTGTTGGAGGAGTGTAGTTAGGCTTCCCAAACCCACATGTCAAACATATAAGTCAATTTATTCATGATCAAAGCCTCATTCTCCTCAAAACGTCCATGTGCCAATGAGTGGTAAGCTCACCACCAAACCCGAGCCCCCCTAGGTGGCGTCATGCCTCTAAAGGTGACATTTTGCCTCTCCTAGGAAACATTTTTGGCATGTGGGGGCTAGGTTATGTCATCCAAGTCATATTCTTGGCCTTCAAAGTTTCATCTCTCTCATCCAACATGTGGACCCTTGGCATCCAACTGTGGGATTCAAGCCCCATGGAAACCCAAACTAGGCTTGTTCTTCCAAAACTGTCCACCAATTAGGTCCTGCAAAAAGAAATAAGCACGTCCTCCAAGGATCTCAAGTCAAAATATCATGATAAGTAAATCAAGTAAATAAATGAGCCACCTAAGCATGTGCATCAAAGATTAACCTGTCAAACAATTAAGTGTTCAAAGACATTATGCGACTTGACAAGCTTGGATATGGGAGGGTTGACAAGGTGTCCTATTGGGTAGATCTTTCCCTATGCAAGGAGTGTTTCCAAGAGATCCCTCTCTAAGCCATGCAAAGTGGATGAAGTGGTTAATGGTTAAGACTAAATGGGCATGGGGTTAATGACATAGAAGGGGTTGTAGTGTCTCATTCATGGGTGCCTTTGTAGAGGATGTGTGGCACCTTCATTTGCAATGCAATTTTTCCAAGCCCATCATTTTTCCATTTGTTGTTTCTTTCAAAATTTAGGGACAAGTTGAAGGTCACTGTCTTGGCGTGGTGTCCAGATAATGATAATGTCACTCACAACCACCTAGTGGAAATGAAAAGGTTGGCTCGTGATGAGAGCCCCTTTCTCTCAGCCATTTAGTTGAGAGCCATTACCCTGGCTTGGTGACCAGATAATGGTAATGTCATAACACTAAATATCCATGATCATGATAGGCCGACTCGTGATGATCCCTCCTATCCTTCTACTAATCCTTTAAGCATTATTAATTGTTATTCTTGTGGGTCCCCTTTTCTTATAGATAAGTGTTTCATTGCTTTCTTGGGGGATACCTTGGCAAAGCATCTAGAAGATTTATATATATAGGATTTTATCATTTACCCAACAATAATCCCTCTAGGACTTCAACCCCTTCTTCCCATAAAATGAGGGACAAACCCTTCTTTGGTCAATACACCCTGAATTCCCAAGAGATAACGAGATGGGGGAAAACGTGATGGAAAGTGGTAAGTATGGTCGGGAGTACTTCCCTGTGGAGTGGAAGTATTCCACGGGTCAATAGAAGTACTCCACAGTGCCTCGTGGTTCCCTGTGGAGTCGAAGTATTCCAACGTGAATAGAAGTACTCCACAGGTCAATCCAGTAATAGTAGAAAACCCATTCCTAAGGAAGACCACTTACTAGGGAACCACGAAGGTGAAGCAGGGAAAAATGCATAATGTCCAAGCATATGTCATGAAATCTAAAGCACTCTAAGATACAACATACTCAAATGCCTCAAATATTGAAATGACACTCACCATAATACATGAATTGCACCTCATGGAGCAAGGCCTAGTGCCTCTCAGAAGCCAACTGGTGTGATGGATTCCATCTGAAAATATTTGACCTCTGTGGTGGTGAGAAGGGTCTCCATCTGTGCAAAAGGATATTATTAGTCACGTAGTCTCTCGAAACTCTATATATGCAACCTGAGGGAATCGAGACATAATCTCCTTAGTTATCCCATAAAATGGGGTTAACACTCATCTATTAGTCCAATCAGTGACAAATTTGACTCCGAGGTCGCGTAAAATTAGAATTTGTCCCCACGAGCACCCTCGCATCTAGTCTTTCGCAACAGAGAAAATAATTGTGTTCAATATAGAATGAAAATATTTTTTTTCAAAACCCCTGGATTATAAGACGCTTGAAATATTTGTGTTATGTCATGCCTCATGAAGTGATTCCAAATTTGACTAGGAATCCTACCTCATGTGAGGGAACCAGAAACTCCCATGCGATGGCCGATTAAACCCACGGTGCTTGCCTTATGTTTTTCTCTTTCTGGTGGGATACTCATCTCCTTTTCAATGGTGTGCAAGGGTATCTTTTGTGCATAATGATAAAGTTTGCAATAAAAAGATAAAGTATATGCACATGTTTAGTTGTTGTGCATGTTGTCCCGTTTGTGTGATTGGAAAATATTTATGAACGATCCAATGATGTCATTTACATAACCAAAGAGAAGTATCGACTTTTAAAACATTCCAACTTCAAATGCAAAAATGGATGAACTCTCCACACTATCAAAATACTCCTTTCTCACTTTAAAAAAAAATCACAGTAAAACAATCTAAATATCTGCACCGCAATTTTTTTTTTTTATCTTAACATGTAATGTTTTTAAAGTGATCATTCTTGCTTTTCGTTATCAATTAAAAAAATAATAATTTATTTTATTTTAAATTAGGGAAAACATTTAAATTTGAGTTTTATAAAATAAATCAATAATTTTTTATTTTATCAAAGTAATATTCTATTTAATTAAATAAATATAAAAATAACTTTACTATTTGATTAAATTATATTAAAATTTAAAACAATAAATTTATAAAATTACCAATTTATTATCCTATTTAATTAAATAAATAAATAAAAATAAAGATTACTTTATTCCTTGATTAAATTACTTAAATAAACATAATCATATTTTGTAACACATATTTCCATATACCTTTTCGAAAACATTAAGAGCTCTCTAAAACAAAATTTAGTATAGAGCAGCCTTCCTCAAAAGAATATTCACCATATCTAACTTCGTATTCAAAATCTCTTGTTTGGACAAGGCCAAGGAAGAAACACCCAGATCAACACTCAATCACAATGGGAGTAATTTTACAAACTCTAAATCATTGCAATGCGTTGGAATGGACAAGGAAAGAAACATGCTTAAGTAATAAATTAGAACTGTTCCTCTGACTTAACTTGTTGAATAATTGCATGCAAACTAAGCTAAGTAGAAAAATAAGTAAAGAATGAAAAGGAAGTCTTCGTCCGTGCAAAACAATAAACAAAAAGAATCGAAATATTCTTTGATTCCCTAATAACCGTGTAAGGTGAACAGGTAACAACCTACATCTACTGTGACTATAATATGTGTAGAGAGGCGAAGTTCTTGGTTGCAATTAACTGGACATGGCACCAGGTTTGCACTGATGTAACACTAATAAAATATTCAATGTGAACAAATGGAACACAAAAGAAACAAAAATACAATGCATGATCTTGTGAAGGAAGAGGTGGCTAACAGTTGGAGTCGGTGGTAGGTGAGGATGATCGATCTTCCCAGGGTTGAACCCAGAGATCGAAGACATCAACATCATGTAACAATTCAATATGTCAAGAAGGTGACATTCCTTAATTGGATAAGGATAGACGATGACAAATCAACAAAGAACCTCCCCTTAAAAACACCTTCGGTGTAATGAACATCATATAAGTTTATAACTAGTTAATTTTTTATCATCAACTTATTAAATTTTATCTAATGTTTCTCTAGAAATAGC
>JASDQU011027161.1:65707-75792 GCA_032191745.1 Picea mariana | reverse complement strand
ATATATATATATATATATATATAGTATTAGGTTCTATGAATGAAGGTTTTTTTAGAGATATTTGCTCGAAATCTGGTGAGAAATTCTTAGATTCATAGATTTAAGTGATTATTTATGTATAATTCAAGTGCTTTAGGGGTTTTTCAGCATGATGAATCCATTTCTGCATTCATAAATGAATTTTGAACAATAAAAAATCATGATCCGTGTAAATTTATATGACCGAATTCCAGTAAAAAAACTATTTTGTAAAACAACTAAACAACACTATTCAAATCTGTTTTTGTTAACAGGATTTCAAGGTAAAAAGTATTGTTTTTTTTTATCCAACATATATGTGACAAAGTACTCTGTGTTATCCTGTCACACGGTGGGGCTCTCATACTTGGATCATACAAAATGATTCATAAAGTCATACTTTTTTTTTCTTCCACAAAAAATTTCACTTTATATTATATTATAATATAAAATTTTCTTTTTCATATAATGATCATTAAAAAAGGCCCAGATACATCCAAAAGGAGCCCCATATATGCCCAGAGTGTACCCCACCCCTGACAACTAGTCAACAAAAAAAACCCCAACCTGTGTTGGAATCTCGTTACATGACTAATGAAAGCCTCCACATAAGATATACCTAGAATAGAAACTATCAAAACACTGCCCTAAAAAGACCATAGTATCATAGATTATCCGCACACTAATCTCCCCAAAAAAATATTGATCAAACATCAATACTTCTAGAAAAGGTCTAAAGACAAATGAGGACCCTCATGGTCCTCTTCACATTGATAATAAACAATTTTCCTGGGAGCCTTGTGGAGTGCATGTTTTGAGAGGCCATCCGCTTCTGAATTATCTTCTCTGTACACATGCAAGAAAGTGATATGTTGGAAAAGCTTGATAAAATCTTTCATTCTATCCTTCCAGCACTCCAGAGTGAACACTTGTAGCGTCTTTTTCCCCGTATCCATTTAATGATGATCTTCAAATCCCCTTGTACAATTAACTCTGTAATAGAAATCCGAGAAGCAAGTGTAAGAAGTGCCCATGCTCCCAACAACTTCGCTCTCGTGTTAGTTCCAGGTCCACAATTTATGGTCCATTTATATGTATGGTTGTCTCTGGTCCTAATAACGCCTCCATCCCCACTGTTTAGTCCTGAAGAAAGTGCATCCCCATCAAACCATCCTACTGAACCACCCGCCACTCCCCGAGTTGGCCTCCTCCTCAAAGTCAGAGCTTTCACTGGTGAATTTTAGTCTCCCATAGCTAATAAAGACTGTAACACCACCTTTTGAGTGGAGGGATACATGTCTTCAAAGATAGTGTGGTTTTGATCTAACCATAAGAACCAACAGATGAATGCCGACAGAGTAGGGAAAGAGGAATTTAGCAAATTCCAATTTTTGAAGCACTCGGAGATAGAATTACCAGTCCACGCCCCCGAGATTTTTAAAGATGTAAAAACTCTTTCCCAAACAACATGCATAAAATAGAACTCCACAAATAAATGAAAAACAATCTCCTTACTCTGTTTACATAAAGTGCAATAGCTCAACCCGATGAATCCTCTGTGTTGTAGGTTCTCCCATGTGAGAATTTTATTCTCAACCACTAGCCAAATGAAAATATTAATTTTTAATGGGAAGTCCCAAGACCACAAGTTCTTTCGCCATCCTCCTATCACATAACTCCTTTTCCTTTTTTTTTTTTTCCAATAGCCTCATAAATATTTTTAACTGATATCAATCCGGAGGCATCGCCCCCTATCCATCTTAGTTCATCTTGCCTCATTATCATATGTATACCAGTGTTCATGAGAGCACAACGAAAATGCATCCATTCCAATGCTAAGTGCCCCTATAGATCCAAATCCATGCTAGTGAGCCAGTTGGGGAAACTCAGTCCTGGGCGAGGTGCGTTACTGGCCTGGAATAGGTAAAACACACCTTTCAGCTTTAAAGCAGTAATCAAGTCCCCAGACAAGATGGCTGCATCTCCCATGCCCAAAATACGATCCTTTCCTAACAGAATGGATTCTCCCGACCCCGGACACCATGCTAGCCAATGTAGAAGGATATGTAAAGACTTGAGAAGATACTTCCATGGCTGTGATCCTTTTCCCCCTATCTTAGATACCGTTCTGGGCCAATGTGCCACCAAAACAAATGGGAGATATTTATCTTTTAATATGCGATGCCAGAATCCATCCATCATCAAATCCATCCAAAGGGTGTTTTCCACCATGGCTCTACTGAAATTAATTAGATTCCTCAGCCCCCATCCCCCATATAATTTAGGACGGGCTAAGAGCTGCCAATTACACAAGTGAAAACTCTTCTTTTTTCTATAACTAGACCAAAGAAAATTAAAAACCAATTGACGAATTCTAAGGAAAACTGAGGACACAATATTTGCCAATGCCAACTAATAAATTGGCTGACATTCCAAGACAGCTTTGATCAGAACAAGGAAACCCCCAATGGAAAGCCATCTATTGCACCAATGGCGAATACAATTTTCACACTTAACAATAAGCTAGTGCCAGTGCTCGATTTTGTACCTGTCCATTTTTAAAAAATATCCAAGATATCTAAAGCCATCAATAAGATCTTGAAAATTATAAAGAAAATAAGCTTTTAATGTATCCATAACTTGTTGTTGAACTCCATACTGAAGGAAAGAGCATTTATCATAAGACCCGTTGCATTGCAGAAACTAGTCAAGAGCCTTTTAATCTCCATCCATTATGGTATTGAGGGTTTAGTCATGATTAATATATCATCGACAAATAGTAGGTGAAGAATTCTGATGAGCCTTAACACTTTAATACCTATCAATGTACCTTCTTCTTAGCTTCTTTTTAACGCTAGACTCAATCCTTCCATTACAAGAATAAAAAGTAGAGGTGACAGTGGGMAACCCTGTCTGAGCCCTCTGCCACTGTTTAAGAAGTCTGTTGGCTCACCATTTATTAAGATCACGAAAGTAGCTGATGTAATGCACCCCATAATCCACTTAGTCRTCGGCATCCCGAAACCACATTGAAGAAGTGTCAGCCTAAGAAAATCCCAGCTTATACAGTCGTATGCTTTTTTAAAATCAATCTTAAGGATTAAGGCTTGTAATTTTTTCTTTCGGATACTATGAAGACACTCCCGCGCAGTCCCAATAGCATCAATAATTTCCTCCCTTTTAAAAATCCAAATTACTCCTCAGATAGTGCTTGGGACAAGATAGGTCTAATTATTTTAGCAATGATCTTTCATAAATCCATACTTATCTTATGCACTCTTATCTTATCTTATATCATATTTTAAGTGCATTATACACTGTKAAATKCCCCAAGGAAGAGATATTGGGATGTCTCTTTCTAGGCGATTGATGTTCTTAACAATCAACATTGCATATGTTGATACTATTTATAAAGAGATGAAGTGCAATAACAATAGAAATATACATGACATGACACTAAACTTTGAAACATTACAATCTAATATATATGCATTCAATAAGAAACAATCTTTTAAATAATATTTCAAATCATCGCAATAATATATATATATATATATATATATTAAGAAACAATCTTTTAAACAATATTTTAAATCATAGCAATAATACATAGAAATCACATAAGATTTATTCTTGGAAAATCTTATATGAAAAATATAAACTTGACTTTACCTGTAAAATTTCAAAAATCTTACAGTGTTATGCCCATTTACATTCAACTCCATTGATATCTTTTTTTTCTTTCATTGTTGCTATCCCATTCTCTGGCCTTGCCATTACATTTCGACACTTATGCCACCATCCTCTCCCCTTGCCATTGTTTTGACCTCCAAATGCTTCTTGCTTTTTCTATAAAGCCTCACGACCTTCTCTAGCAACCCACTCTGTGAATACCCTTGCAACATCAAAATTGCAATACTTAGCATATATATCCACAAGAGCACTTTCACTCGTCGTGGTTGGTGTGATTGATCTTCATGCTCAAAAAACTTCTAACATCATCAATGTATTCCACATTAATTCTTTACAATAACAATGGTTCTCTTCATGGTTCAATCTCCCTAAAGCCAAACCACTACTGGAACTTCATGATAGTCTCATGCAAGAAAAACCACTATTGGCATATATATCCACAAGAGCACTTTCACTCGTTGTGGTTGGTGTGATTGATCTTCACGCTCAACAAACTTCTAACATCATCAATGTCTTCCACATTCATTCTTTCCAATAACAATGGTTCTCTTCATTGTTCAATCTCCCTAAATCCAAAAAACTATTGGAACTTCATGATAGTCTCATGCAAGACAAACCACTACTGGAACTTCATGATAGTCTCATGCAAGAGATAACCATCCCTCTGATAGAGTTGTTAGGAAATAAAGAGAAAAATAATATTTCAAATCATAACAACAACACACATAAATCACACATAGATGTCTAGCTCAATACCATGGGTCATCAATACCACGTGCCCAAATGGACCACTACATATAAGCTTAGCCACAGGCCAAACAAAAAAACCAACATAGTATTTCTAAGTCCTATTTTAAAGAAGTTATATCTTTAATATAGGGTCAACATTGTTTTTATGTTTCTACATTCTTTATTAAAAATAAAACAAAACTAAACAAGGTGGACAATCATTTTTCCTCTGATTATTTCTCAATTATATCTTTAATTTAAGGGAAACATTGTATTTTATGTTTCTACATTATTTATTAAAAAACAAAAAATAAAAACAAAGTAGAAAAAAAAACCAAAAAACAAAAACAAAGTAGAAACAAAATATAAAACAAAGTGGACAATCATTTTAGAAAAATTCTTTGTTGTTGTGTGTATTTCTCGACTATTGTTGTCTATTATTTTGAATTTTATTTTTATGTGGAATAAATTTCTAATACATATTCTTCTCCATTGGTTGCAAGTTTCTCTTTAAGCTTAACAATTGATATCAAAATGGTTGTTGGCTTCAAAGGGATTCTTTTATGGCCAATATGATGAAACTGGGTTCCAAGAATCTTGGGTTTCTAAAGCCTTGAATGGACAATTTGACAAGTCTGATTCTCTAGCTCAAGGAACTCAAGGGAGATAGTGTTGTGTTGTTGTGACAATGTTTGTTAGGATAAATGACATCTAGACATTTCTAAACTTGAGAAATTGAACGACCACAACTTCAATTTGTAGAAGTCGAAGATAGAATATACGATTATTAAAGATAACACAAGGAAGTCACCATGAAGCTTAACACTATTAAGCAAGAGTATTAGGAAAACATGAATAATGAATCCATTTCCTTGATTGGTTTTAATGTATATTTTTTTGTATTAATGTGTTACAAAAGCTAGAGAAAAGAAGCTTTGGGGTAATCTTGAGTTGTTGTATGAGGCTAAATCCCTCATGGATTTGATATTCCTATGGAAGAATTTGTATTCCACAAAGATGAAGAATGGTCATAGGGTTACAAATCACCTTAATGCCTTCAATTCCATGCTTAATTAGCTTATGGAAATCATTGAGAAAGTAAAGGACAATGGGAAAATCATAGCCTTACTCTGTAGTCTTCCACATTCTTGGGAGAATCAAATAGTTGTCACAATCATAGGTTCAAAGTTAGAGAATCTCAATTTGGATGAGATCATGGACCAATTTCTATAAGAGGAGACAAAAAGAAGAAATTTTGAGATAAACATTGATTCAAAGGCTTTAGTGACTAGGGGTCACTTTAAGGAGAAATCATTGAGAGATTTAGAGAAAGGAAATCCATATCTAGAGGAAGATATGCTAGTAAAACTAGAAAGTGGAAAGAGTTGATTTTCTAGAGGTTCCATCAAAGAGAGCACAATAAGAGTGAACGAAAGGTAGATCCTTTGAAGGAGAAACAAGATATGGAGGATTTGGTTGCTGAGATTTCTAGCTGTAAGGAAACATGTATATCTCTTCGGCACGTTTGTTAACCAATATCCATGATGAGTCATGGTTTATTTATTTTGGATATCCTTCCATATAACTCGTCATAAGGAGTGGTTCATGGATTATGAATAATCACATGGAGGAAAAATATTTATTGACAATAATTTCAGTTATGAAATTGTTGAACACGGGAGTATAAAAGTCCAATGTAGAGATGGAACCATGAAGCTATGACATTTGGCAGGTTTGGAATAGAACATACTTTCAATGAGCCAAATGGGTAATGCATGGGTTGATGCAATCTTCTTTAAAGGAGGTTGTAGATTGGTTTGAGGGGCTATGTTTGGGAAATGGTGTTTTGCTTAGAACTTTGTGCAAGTTGGATGTGACTACTCAAGTCATGGGTAGTGGAAATGCACGTTATGATATTTATACACTTAGGAGTTAGTTAAGATCAACTTGGTATAATGTGTATTTAGGTAAAGTGTGTTTCTTTAGTATGGATTAGTATGCATTTGCAATGATTTAATATGATAGTCGTGATATGTTTTAGACATAAAATCATATATTCTCCTCAATATTAATGACTATATTGATCCATGGATTAACACCTCATTGCTCCTTGATCTCTATTTAAAGAGCATGGAAGATCATTTGTGGATGATCAAATGTCACTTGTACCTTAGATCTAAAAATGATATTACTCTCAAGATATCCAATAATAAGATATAAAATCCTCTTTACTTGATTATATCAAAATACTCTTAAGGTAGAGAAACACCTTACAATGATCTTTTTAATGGAAGGAATCCACTCCTATTTACTCGCCTCCTAAGGTTGGATGGCCTCTCAATGAGCTAACTCCAAATACAATAACCTTCACATCACATCCCTCATAAGGAGGACTCCATCCTTATTTATAACTAACTCTAATGACAACAACCTCATAACTACCTCGTGCACCTTCTTTAATGATGATCCATTACATCTATTTAGTAATAACTACCATATTGGGCCTTATTCAATAAAAATAAGAATAGTGATGCAGGAGCATCGCTCACTCATCAAACGAGCCAACGCGTGGAGCAGGAAAAGACAACTGGACAAGCCAACAAACTTCCTTTTTTGAATTTCACCTTGATGTGGTTGCGCCAAGCATTAATGAGCTAATGTAATGAAGCGCACTTGTATTGTATTATAGATAGGAAGGCATTTATTAGTTTTAATGCTATTAGATAGGAATTTATTGTAGATTTGATAGCTTTAGAATTCGAGAGGGCAAATGGAATATAGGCACCCTCCTTTGTACATTGTATTACCATTCATTCAGGAGAAAGAAGAGAAGAGCAGAGCAGAGAACTTGTGAAGAACACCCATGTATAGATTGAATTAATAGAAGAGAGTCTTTGATTCACTTTCATGGTTTGTGTTGTTTCTCTGTGTTATATTATGCTCATGGATGTTTGCTTTCTGTCATGCATTTTGCTTTTGAATATGCTGTGTATGAGTCTTCAGGATTTCAACTGAAGTTTGAGAGACGAGAATGAGTTTCAATTGTTTCTCTGTCTGAGCCAAGAGATTCCTGCATAGAGTGCAGTTGAATTCCTCCGCATAGAGTGCGTTGAGGGGCCTCAGAAGTTGAAATTGGGTCAAGGAAGCGTGTAGGAGAAGTGCAGGCTGGATAGAGATCTCAGCAGTTTGCCTGAGCATAGGGAACCGGGGATTCTGTGGCTGCGAGTGCACAGAATCCGTGTGACTTCAACACTTTGAGATTCGTTGAAGATTGAGTGAGAAAAGCGTGGGTGAAAAGTCTCTGAAGGAGTCGGAGGACTTAAGCTCAGGAGGGATATTTCCCTGGTGACACTGTGAGAACAGACCAGAGAAAAGGTTCGAGTGGAAGAAATCTACAAAGAGGAGAGCCGACGGTCAAAGTTCACGGAGGAGGATCGCGAAACCCCGTCGATCGTCGGATCGTGGAGAAGCTGCGTGGGAGATAACCCGTAGGCACAGGAAGGGTCAAAGCCATCGGGATTCGGCGTTCGGCGTTTGGCGAGACAAGAGTTGCATGCACGTTGAAATCACGATTAGCGATTTCCCGAATTAATCGGGGCCGTCGATTGTGGCAAGGACAGGTGGCACGAGATCCCGGGAGGTCAGGATTCGGCATTCGGGGATTTACGTTGCAAAGGAATTTCGACTGGAGAAATCGTGAGTCCACGATTCCCGATCGCACGAGAGGAGGAAGTGACATGGCACGGGATTTGTGCATGTGTATATCGGCATTTGGGGTTTGGTGATTTGCGAGGCGAGTGAATCATGACGCCACAATCGCCGATTTCCCGATAGAGAAATCCCCGACGGAAGAGGAACCGTTGACCGTTGACTATCGAAGCTTGGGGTTCGGAGTTTCGATTTGCATGAGATTGTGAAACGAGTTTCGCGAGACCGCGAAACCCGATTTCCCAAGAAGCGAAGGGGAAAACGCCGACGAGATAACTGTGGGTAGAGGACTCCCGAGAGGAGTTGGAAGAGTTCTTTAACTCTTCGGGCCTGTGAGAAAGAAGGTCCTGGTGGAAGCAGCCACTGCTGAGAGTGGCTTGCGTCAGAGTGGTATCAGAGTATCTTTGTTTTCTATAGTAGAGACAGGATTACATCATGCCGCCCAGAAGAGAAAGGCAGTCACTTGATCGAGAAGACAGGGATGCCCGAAGAAGAGGTAGGCCGGCAGGGAATGCAGAGATGGAGCGACATATGTGAGATCTCCGAGCAAGGCTCGAGGAGATGGAGACAGCGCAGAGACGCGGAGTCGACGCTGGAGAGTTCAACGATTCTGAGGTGGAAGAGGAAGCTGGACATGATGCTGAAGAAGTCACAGCAGAAGATGCTTCAATCGAACGGTTGATCAGAGCCATTTCTAGAATGAGCTCAAAGACAAAGATGGACATTCCCGTCTATGAGGGGAGTCTAAATGCAGAAGAGTTGCTGGATTGGATCCGAGCACTCGACACCTACTTCGATTATGAGGATATCGAAGAGGACAAGAAGGTAAGGCACGCTGTTACAAAGCTGAAGGGACATGCAACATTATGGTGGGATGAGTTGCAGGCGGATAGGCATTGCAAAGGAAAACAGAAAATTAAGAGCTGGGACAGGATGATCGCCAAGATGAAAGCGAAATTTATTCCGAGGGATTACCAGATCACTCTGTTCAGGCGCATGCAGAACCTGAGACAGAAGATGATGACGGTGAAGGAGTACACCAAAGAGTTTTACAGACTCAACATCAGAGCAGGTCATTGGGAGAGTGATGATGAGAAGGTGGCAAGATACCTGAATGGGTTGATATATGACATTCAGGACGAGTTAAGCATGGAAGTTATCAGGACTGTTGAGGATGCGTACCAGATGGCTCTGAAAGCCAAAGAAAAGCTGAGCCGCAAGCAGAGTCAGCGAGGGCGAGGCAGGAGTCATCCTAGAGGCAAGGCAATTGCCCAAGATAGAACGCAGAAGCCCAAGGAGGAATGGAATAGACCTCAGGGTAAAATGTAGAGAGGTGGATCCTCACAACGAGGACAACAATATGCTGAGTCGAGGAGGCACCATACCGAGCAGGGTGGCGGTTATGTTGATGCCAACATAATTCCTCGTACCCGAGGTAGAGGAAGAGGCTGTGGAGGAATCATCACATGTTTTACATGTGGAAAAGATGGACACAAAGCCGTGGATTGTCCAGATAGGAAGATGGACAAAGGAGAAGCCCACATCACAGAGGCGCAGGGGCGTGATGTTGAGGATGAAGACACCAGAAGTGGGAAGTCACTGACGGTACACAAAGTTCTCTTGACACCTGAGAAAGAGGTGGAGGACACAACTCAGAGAACCAGATTGTTTAGAACGACTTGCAAGACCAAAGGTTGGAAATGCAAGGTCATAGTGGACAGTGGAAGCATCGATAATCTCGTTTCGACCGAGATGGTGGAAAAGCTGGAGCTGGAAACGACCAATCACCCGAGTCCATATAAAGTGTCATGGATGCAGAAAGGACACCAGGTAAGTGTTACGAAACAATGCTTGGTTGAATTTAAAATGGGTGAATATAAAGATAAAATTATGTGTGATGTCATTCCCATGGATGTATGTCATGTATTATTGGGTAG
>JASDQU011027161.1:0-13617 GCA_032191745.1 Picea mariana | reverse complement strand
AAAAGGAAGGAGGAATTAGGGAAGACTTAAGATTATTCCTGTTGATACCCCTATGAGTATTGAAGGACAGAGAAATGAAGAGGCTCTTGACTGAAAAATGAATGAATAGATAACTAGCATCATTGACAGCAACATGGTTTGATGGTATAAATCTATGTAGGATCTAACATTGTTTGTTTCAGGTCTTCATCTTCCCAGGAACAATGTCGGTTATGTATTTTCTCACTGAAGTTATGCCAATGGTTTCTAAGGAAAATATGTCTTGGTACATAGCTAGTGCATATGTCCAAGGGACGTTATAGGAAGACAATATTATTCTTGAGTAGTTGATCTTTGTTCCAGCTAAGAAATAGTATTTGAAGCAGAAGAAAATTGTAGTGATAACATATTGTTCATCTTACATAGAAGACAGGGGGAGTTATTCTTCTTCCCATGATTGGTTGTAGAAAAATGATTATAGGGGGAGAGATTCATAGACAAGGTGGGCATCACCTCAGGGGGAGTATCACCCTAAAGGAAACATCCATTTTTGTCATTGTTGTCAAAGGGGGAGAATGATCAATAAAATCTGGTTAAGATTGAAAAAGGGGTGTTACATTGTTGCCATCAATGCTAAAGGGGGAGAATGTTGGACATGGTATTATGTTGTTGGAAATGATGTCAAGAATATCAATATAGTACCGTCATTATATGTCTTTGAGATCCTAAATCTCAGGAGAGATAACGTAGTAGGTTACGCAAAAGACATAGTGCGAGGTGCATAGGAATCTTGTATAAACCTAAAGCTCTGAAGAGATAGCCTTCTGATTGGATAAAGACAGTGCATAAAGGAGTGCATTGACACAAATCTTATAAGAGATTGTGCATTTGATGTAACACAAGAGACAAAGTTATGCGAGTGAAGAAATCCTTTTGTAAAGGATTGAGTTACATGAGCCATTCATTCTTAGTTTGGGACAATCTAGGATAGTTATATCGAGGTGAATTTAGAGGATGGGAAGGATTAAATATCAATCGTTAGATATGAAGAAATAGAATTATGGAATTTTGGATCAAGTAGTGGATAAGTTACTTAAAAACTTCACCACTTTACCACTCCAACGATTACTGGAGACAAGGAAGGAATTTCTGATGGTTTCCCCGCCGTTGGACCAAGATTCAATCTGGAATGAAAATGTTGAACCATCAGATCACACTAAAGGAAAGAAAGTGGTCAACTATGGAGCATACCACTCTAGAGAAAAGGAGTCTAAAATAGGTTAGTTTTCTCGAATGTTGAAGACCTAAAGTCGTGAACTCTCGTCACCCATCGGATCAGGGGAGGAACAAGAAATCCCGTCAATCGTTCATCTGGAGTGAAAATATTGAAAATGTCAAATTGCGCTAAGGAAGAAGGTGGTCAACTCCAACTTTGACCTACTTCGACAATAAGAAGCGTAGATAAACCATGAACTCCTGAACCCTGGAGTTTTGAAATAAACAAAGGCCATAGGATCAAGACAATAAAATATCTACGGTGATAGATCTATTTGGCACTTTAGAAATGATCAAAGGATGGTATAAAAGTGCCAAAACTCATGAAGCAATGACAACCGTCAGATCAATAAGAAAATTTAGATGAACCTATGACCATTAGATCTAGGAGGAAGACATGTGACACATTATTAGTCCCATGTCAGCAGGACCATGTCAGCAATAGATGACTCGTGGCCTAATCATATGGGGACAAGTGTCAAGGTTGATGTAGCACACAAGGACTGTAAATATCACAAATCAGGGTGACACATGGCACACACATTAAGATTCCACATCATCATAAGTGATGTCAACATACCATGTCACTCTGGGATTACTACCTCCAAGAATTTATAGCTTCTCCTAACAACAAAACTACCCGAAGCATTGAAGGCAGAAGTCATGAATTAACTTTTGGATATTGATATAAGATCCTTAGGAATATTTCTCGACTGTTCGGTTGAGCACAGTGGAAGGATAACGTAAGGAGTACTAACAATCGAAAACAAGCGGTCACTTCCATTCTATGACTTATTTGGTAGGTAAATCTCTATAGGGATTTCTCTATACTAGATTCCTGGAGCCACGAATAGACAAAGTCCCAGAGTGAACATGAATCGTTCATCTCAACTCTTGAATAAGTACTAACTATTGATTTGTTTGAATCCTCTGGATAAGGCATGATCGTCCATCTAACAGAAGATTAAATACTGACCGTCCGATCTGTTAGTGAATACAATATATGCACTTCAATGAAATGTACTCCAGGAGGATTGAATGAATACAAAGGCTGGAAGTCCCGAAGGACAAAGTACTGAAGAACCTGGTTCCAACACCGGTCACGTGATTAGATAAGCCTGTGGTTTTGAGCCTACTATCACAAAGGGAAGTGGATTGAAGGAAGATCTTATCTACATAATTTGAATATGGAAATCAACAATTGAGATTAAATCACATACATGGATAAGTGCATGGATCTAGCCACCAATTTCACGTAGAGGAGAAAGGTTTAGCGCCTTTAGATTTGGTGCTTGAGCACTGTTACACCCATATAGGTTGTTAGAGTTCTGTGTCAGGGACACAGTTAAGCTCAAATGCATTGCGAAGGTCCTTAGACACCTCATTATGGATTTGATGTACAATGAGTCAAATTACAGGTTTCCATAACTATGGGTTGACCTGGAAACTAGTGCCAATTAAGAATATAATTCTTAATTAAAAGAGATTGAAAGAAGAACCCAGTTTAACCAATAAACTTAAAGGATAATTGTAAAAGAAGAAATTTGTTATTAAATAACATAGTTGTTATAATGAAAGGTTGTGATGGTTCATGATTAAAAGACACATTGATTCAAAATTCATACCTTTTGGGATACTATATAAACATAAAGGTATGGTGAAATAAAAGTGTCTCTGTAGTCCAGATGAGAAGACCAAAAGCATAAGGAAAGTCCAAAGAAGAATAATTGATGATACTTACGCAATGAGGGTGGAAGGGAGGAGCAAGGAAGGATTCATATCATTTACTAAGTAAAGTGTGAAAGAAAGGAGTTGGTGCTTCCTAGGGCTGGTGCCCTAAAGTCAAGGGAGTTGGTTCTTCCTAGGGTTGGTGCCCTAAAACAAAGGATTTGGTGCCTCCTAGGGTTTGTGCCCTAAATAAGGGGATTTGTGTCTCCAAGAGTCGGTGCTCCAAAGACGATTGGTGTCCTTCAAAAACACTAGATTATTATTTACAAACTTTGTAATGCTTGTTGAAGAATACTTATATAATTGATTTTTTAAATACAAAGTCCATTGTTGATCAATAGTGATAATAATTAGAATACAAAATTAATTACTAATTTTTTAAAAAGGTAATACTGATTCACCTCCCCTCTTATTATTTATAACAATTGGTATCATAGCAAGTGACTTCAGGACAATCTAATCACTAGAAGGTAGATCCTGAAAGAATTTGAGCAGCAAGAGGGAATGTCTTCCAACAAAGCACCATTGTTTAACGGATGTGGTTATGCTCTCTGGAAAATAAGAATGAAAAGCTATCTGTTGGCTCTCGGTTTTGATGTTTGGAAATTTTTTGTAGATGGTTACACTGCACCAGCTACTCCACCCATAGATACTGCATGAAAGAAGAATTGCAATGACAACTCAAGAGAATTTAATGCCATTCTAGGAAGATTGAAAAATTCTTTATGTGTGAAGGTAATGCATTGTAATTCAGCTAAGGAAATCTGGGAAAAATTGGAGGTTTTATATGAAGGAGATAGCAAAGTCAAGGAAGCCAAACTACAAACCTATAGAGCTCAGTTTGAAAATTTGAAGATGAAAGAAGAAGAGAACATTGTTGAATAATTTCATAAGGTAGATGAGGTAGTTAACTCATTAGAGAAGCATGACAAGAACTTACCGATAAACCTATTGTGTAAATATCTTAAGGTCATTACCTATGAGATACGATGCCAAGATTTCCACAATTGAATATATAAAAAAACTTGAAAAACTCAAAATAGATCAGCTTCATGGAATTTTTACAACATATGAGATGAGAACAAGGAACGAAAAACCATCAAAATAAGAAACAATCTTTAAAGCATCTAAAGCAAAGAAGAAATAGAAACATATTTCTAATGAAGATCAGTCAGACATATAAGATGTAGAAGATGCCAAATTTATAAAGAAACTCCAAAAAGGATTTGGAAAATATAAAGGAAAATTACCCTTCAAATGTTTCAACTGTGGTAGAATTAGACACTTTTCAAACAAATGTCCCTATCCCAACCAGAAGGATAATGATGATGAAGAATCCCACAACTGGAAATACCAATAAAAGAGGAAATTTTATAAGAAAAATAAAAAATTCTACTCCAAAGAAGACATCAACTCTTCAGACATGATTGAAGATGAATATTCAGAGCTTCTGTTTATGGGAATGAACAATCAAAATAATAATATAGATATTGAAGAAAACTCTGAAAGTGAATATGAAGTAGATCTAGAAGAATAACTGAGTAGTTCTCTAGAGGAACTAAGAAACTATAAAAAGAATAACAATCTACTTAGGGCACAACTTCAAGAATTTGAAGAAACACATCAATCAAGAGAAACAAATGCATCAAGAACCATCAAATAATTAGAGAATATCATCATGGATTCGAAGTACTGGCTCCTTGAAGATAAAATAATTGAAGAATTCATTTTAAAACAACTCATTGATAGAGAAAAAGTATGTCAGAAGCTAGAGGATGAGATTGAGATGCTAAAAGGTGAACTTGAGAAAGAAAAGAAGGGATCAAAATTTGAAAATAGTTCAAAGATATTAAATGAAATTCTCAGTAGTTAGAGGTCACCAAATAACAAGACTGGTTTGGGATACACCCAAGACTCAACTTCTAGATCACAAGGATATGTCAAAAGACCAATCAGTTATGCATATTCTCTTAAAGGATCCTTAAGAAGGGAAGATAATAAGGCAAAGATGATACCATTGAAAACCATTCCACATAAATAGAAATCAACACTCCCTACTAAAGTAAAAGATGACAAGAAGAAAACAATTACCAGAAGGAATCCCCCTAATAAATATCTCTTTATTGGATACTGTTACTCTTGCAATAATTTTAGACATAAGGTAGTACACTGTAAAGTTCATGGAATATACAATCATAGAAATGTCCAAAGATGTAAGAACAATATGTACAATACAAAGAAGAGAAACTACAACTCATTTTCTCCTTTGTAAAACTTCAATATTGAATGCCAAAAATGCAACAATTATGGTCATAAGGCCAGTGAATGTATATTGACAAAATATTCCATGAAGGAAAGTATCTCCAGCATTAAGGAAAATTATAAGAAGATACAAAGAAGAAAATATAAAGTACAAAGGAAGAAAAATGATGAAGATATTGCACCTAAATTTGATAAATTTGACAACAAGAGTATGATGGATGAAGTGTTTGATAAAGTATATGTAAATCAGATTTATGGATATAAAGTAGATCAAGCTCAGGACAAGAAAAATTTGACACAATTACAGAACTTGATAATGTCATGCAAGTACATTATCCACTATCCAACAAATGGAAAATGCAAAGGAAGGATGAATTAAGGAAGAGGCTCTTGAATGACAAATGAATGAATAGATAGCTAGCATCATTAAAAGCAACATGGTTTGATGGTATAACTCTATGTAGGATCTGACATGGTTTTTTGTAGGTCTTCATCTGCCCAGGAACACTGACAGTTATGTATTCTCTCACTGAAGTTATGTCAATGGTTTCTGAGTAAAATCTGTCATGGTACATAGCTAGTACATATGTCCATGGATCTTTATAGGAAGAGAATATTATTCTTGAGAAGTTTACCTATGTTCCAGTTAAGAAATAGTATTTGAAGCGGAAGCAAATTGTAGTGATAACATATTGTTCATCTTCCAGAGAAGACAAGGGGAGTTATTCTTCTTCCCATGATTGGTTGTAGCAGCATGATTCTAGGGGGAGAGATTCATAGACAGGGTGGGTATCACCTTAGGGGGAGTCTCAACCTAAAAGGAAATATCCATTTTTGTCATTTCTATCAAAGGGGGAGAATGATCAATAAAATCCGGTTAAGATTGAAAAAGGGGCTTTACTTTGTTGCCATTAATGGCAAAGGGGGAGAATGTTGGACATGGTATTATGTTGTTGGCATTGATGTCAAGAATACAAATATAGTATTTTCATTATATGCCTTTGACATCCTAAAGCTTAGGAGAGATTACGTAGTAGGTTGCACATAAGACATATCGTGACGTGCAGAGGAATCCTATATAAAACTAAATCTCAGAAGATATAGCCTTCTGATTGGATAAATACAATGCATAAAGGAGCACATTGACACAAATCTCAGAGGGAAGAATGATAATTGAAGCTCAGAAGAGATGGTGCATTTGAAGTAACACATGAGACATAATTCTAGGAGTGAAGAAATCCTTTTGTAAAGGATCGAGTTACATGAGCCGTTCATTCTTAGTTCAGGACAATCCAAGATCATTAGATCGAGGTGAAATGAGAGGTTAGGAAGGATTGAATATCAACCGTTAGATATTAAGCAGTAGAATTATGGACCATTGGATCAAGTAGCAGATAAGTTGCTTCGACACTTCACCATTTTGCCACTTCGACGATTACTGGAGACATGGAAGGATTTTCGAATGGTTTCCCTGCTATTGGATCAAGATTCAATCTGGAATGAAAATGTTGATCCGTCGTATCACACTAAAGGAAATAAGGTGGTCAACTCAGACGCTGACCACTCCGACGAAAAGGATTCTAAAACAAGTAAGTTTACCCAAAGGCCGAAGCCTCGAAGTCGCGAACTCTCATCAACCGTCGGATCAGGGGAAGAACATGAAATCCCTTCAACTGTTGATCTGGACTAAAAATATTGAAACCATCAGATCGTGCTAAGGGAGAAGGTGCTCAACTCCAAATTTGACCTACTTCAGTGATAAGCAACTTAGGTAAACCAAGAAATCCCAAACCTCGGAGTTCTGGAATAAAATAAGGCAATAGGATCAAGACAAGAAAATATCTACGGTGATAGATCTATTTAGAACTTCGAAAATGATATAAGGATGGTATAAAAGTGCCAAAAATCCTGAAGCCATGAATTCCTGAAGCAACGACAACCGTCAAATCAATAAGAAACTTTAGATGAACCTACAATTGTTAGATCTAGGAGGAAGACATGTGACACATCAGTAGGCCCACGTCAACAGGACCATGTCAGCAATACATGACACATGGCCTAATCATATGGTGAAAAGTGTCAAGTTCGAAGTGGCACATAAGGAATGTAAACATCATAGATCAGGGTGACATGTGGAACACACATTAAGAATCCATCTTATCATAAGTGACATTAGCATACCACGCCACTTCGAGATTACTGCCTTTGGGAATGCCCAACTTCTCCTACCAACAAAACTACCCCAAGCATCAAAGGCCAAAGTCAAAAATTAAATTTTGGATGTTGATATAAGATCCTCAAGAATCTTTCTCAACCCTTCAATTGAGTATAGTGGAAGGATAATGTAAGGATTAATAACAACCAATAGCAAGCAATCATCGTCATTCTATGCTTTATTCAGTAGGTAAATCTCTAGAGGGATTGGTCTACTCTAGAGTCCTGGAGCCATGAATAGTCAAAGTCCCAAAGTGAACGAGAACCATTCATCACAACTCCTGATTAAGTCTCGACTATTGATTTTTTTGAATCCTCTAAATAAGCTAGGATAGTCCATCTAACGAGAGATTAAATGCTGTTAGTATGATCTAATAGTGAATAAAGTATATGCACTTCGACGAAATTTACTCTGAGAGGATTCAATGAATGCAAAGGTTTGAATTCCCGAAGGATGAAGTACCAAAGAACTTGGTTCCAACACCAGTCATGTGATAATATAAGCCCATGGTTTTGAGCCATCTGTCACAAAGGGAAGTGGATTGAAGGAAGCACTTATCAACATAATTTGAATCTAGAAATCAACAATCTAGATTAAATCACATACATGGATACACACATGGATCTATCCATCGGTTTCACACAGAGGAGAAAAGGTTTAGTGCCTTTAGATTTGGTGCTTGAGCACTGCTACACCCATATAGGATGTTAAAGTTATGTGTCAGGGATAGAGTTAAGCCTGAATGCATGACAGAGGTCCTTAGACACCTCATTACATATTTGATGTACATTGAGTCAAATTATAGGCTTCCATAACTGTTGGTTGACCTGGAAATGAGTGCCAATTAAGAATATAGTTCTTAATTAAAATAGATTGAAATAAGAACCAAGTTCACCCAATAAACTTAAAGGATAATTGTAAATGAATAAATTTGTTATTAAATAACATAGTTTTTAATAATGAAAGGGTGTGATGGTTCATTATTAAAAGACACAATGGTTCAAAATTCATACCTTTTGGGATACTATATAAACATAAAGGTATGGTGAAAAAAAAGTGTCTCTATAGTCCAGATCAGAAGACCAAAAGCAGAGGCAGAGTCCAAAGAAAAAGAAATTATGATACTTATGCAATGAGGGTGGAAGGGAGGAGCAAGGAAGGATTCATATTCTTTACTAAGTTAAGTGTGAAAAAAAGGGAGTTGGTGCTTCCTAGGGTTGGTGCCCTAAAGACAAGGGAGTTGGTGCTTCCTAGGGTTGGTTCCCTCAAGACAAGGGAGTTGGTGCTTCCTAGGGTTGGTTCCCTAAAAAAAGGGAGTTGGTGATTCCTAGGGATGGTTCCCTAAAACAAGGGATTTGGTGCTTCCTAGGGTTGGTTCCCTGAAGAAGGGAATTTGTGTCACCAAGAGTCGATGCTCTAAATAGGATTGGTGTGCTTGAAAGACACAAGATTATTCTTTATAAACTTTGTAATGATTATTGAAGAATACTTATATAATTGATTATTTAAATACAAAGTCCATTGTTGATCAATAATGATAATAATTAGAATAACAAATTAATTAATAATTGTTTCAAAAAGTAATAGTGATTCACCCCCCTCTCAGTATTTCCAACACAGTGCTTGGGGATCCATCTCTTCCCTTTTGGATAAGGTAGTTATTTCCACGAGTCACATATTGTCCCATAAGTACACAAACTTTATTGGACAAAGGCTTTGTCAGAATATATGCTACCTGCTCATCTGTGGAGATATACCAGAGTTTCACTTCTCCTTCTTGGACTTTATCATGAATAAAGTAGTATTTGATCTCAATGTGTTTTGATCGATCATTAAACATTGAGTGTTCTTATAGCCTTATACAAATTTGATTGTCACAGTATATTATGGTCGACTCTGGTACCTGATAAAATAATCCAGAAATCAACTTCTTCAACCATACTGCTTCGGTACATGTCTCGCATGTTGCGATATATTCTGCTTCTGCTATGCTGAGTGCAAAAAAATTATGTTTTCTTCTGGTCCATGATATCATAGCAGATCCCAAACTGAAACACATCCCTAAAGTACTCCTTTTGTATTTTGCACTCCCTGCCCAATATGAATATGTGAATCAATGAAGTTGCACATCACTGAATGAGGTGTATCTTAAACCATAGTTTAACATCCCATGAATATATCTTAGAACATGATTTGCAGCTATCCAATGCTCATGTATGGGTTCCACCTGGAACTGGCTTAAACTATTTACAACAAAGAAAATATCTGGTCGGGTATTTACTAGATACATCAACGAACCAATCAATTTTCGATATAGGGATGGGTCTATTGGATCAGAATATGAGTCGCTTAATTTTCTTATATTTTTGGTCATAGGAGTGGCCATGGATTTGCAATCCATCATTCCAAATTTTTGAAGAATCTTCACTGCATACTTTCCTTGTCCAAGGAATATTTCACCACGCTTTTGTCATACTTCTAGTTCCAAGTAATAGTGCATGTGACCAATATATTTCATATCAAACTTAGAAGCTAGTTCCTTCTTGAACTGGGTGATGAGAGACTCTACACCTATAAAGAATAAATCGTTGACATATAGCAATAGAGTCACATTGACATATAGGAGTAGAGTCACAGGTGAATTGTTCACAACCTTGTAATAGATATTTGGATCTGCATGACTCTTAGAGAAACCAAGTCTTATTAAGTAACTGTATATTCTGGCATACCAAGCTCTTTGTTAGGAACCAAATATCAATATAACATAGAAAAACCTCAGAATAAGTACTCAATGCCTTGAAAAAGAGATAAATTTAGATAATAATCCACTTCGAGGGGGAAACCTCCTTATGCCCACATAAATGTTCAATTACAAGATGATTCCAAATGAAAATGTCTCCTTGGTATATATAGGAGACTAAGAGGTATATTTACAACTAATAGACTAAAGCTGACATAAATAAAATAACATTACTAATGTAATATACCCCAATTAAGGGGTAATGAGCCACTATTTAGGGCTTAACATGTCCCTCCCCTTGAGACAAGTGTTGTCCACAACGCTTGAGTAACTCTGGATGCTTCTGTATAAAAGAATCATCTTCCCAAGTGGAATCTTCAGTCGGTAGTTTCCTCCATTTAATGAGATACTCTGAAATGGATCTATTCCTCAACTGGTGAATTCTTGTGTCAGTGATGGATTCGGGCTCCAATATGATTTTTCCTTCCTCGTCAAGTTCTGGAAATATAGTTTGAACTGGGATCTTTTCACCTATAACCTTCTTTAAGCATGAAACATGGAAAACTGGGTGTACTCGTGAAGATGCAGGCAACTCCAATTTGTATTCCATAGTACCATTCTTTTGCAATACCTTATAAGGGCCATAGTATTTTGGTGATAATTTATTATCCTTCTTGGCTTTCTTGAGGGACATCTGTTTGTATGGTTGTAGTCTTAAAAACACCCAATCCCCTACTTCAAAACTTCTATCACTACGATGTTGATCTGCTTGTTGTTTCATGCGATTTTGTGCCATGGTCAGGTTGTCGTTTAATATTTGGAGAACTTGTTGTTGATGCTCGATGTGATCTTCCACTACTTGAACCTTTGATTTTTATTTTAGAGAAGAAGTGATGGAAGGAGGGTGGTATCCATAGAGTGCCATAAATGGTGCCATTGTGTTTGTTTATCAGAGACAAATCAATGAAGGTATCCTTCAAATTTTTTTTTCACTATCTCGGTTTTTCCATCAGATTGAGGATGATAGGATGAGCTATGAGCCAATTGAGTGCCCAAACAAGAAAATAATTCTATCCAAAAATTTCCAATGAAGATGGGATCTCTGTCATGTACAATAATCTTTGGGCTTCCATGTAGCTTTTGAACTGTCTCCATGAATGCAGTGGCAACTGTACTGGCTTTGAAGGGATGAGAGAGTGCACAAAAGTGTGCATGCTTGGTCAGTCTATCAACAATCACCATGATGACACTCTTTCCTTCAGACTTAGGTAAACCTGTGATGAAATCCATGGAAACCTCCTCCCAACGCTAACTTGGGATGGCTAATGGTTGTAAAAGACCCATGGTATTAATTGCTTCCACCTTAATTTGTTGGAAAACCAAACATTTTGTCACAAATTTAACACCAGTTTTAAGGCCATCCCAAAAAAATTCCTTCTTGACCCTATGGTAGGTTTTTAAAAATCCCGAGTGTCCTCCTACGAGAGAGGTGTGCAATTCCAATAGTATCTTTTGTTTGAGTTGGGAGTTCTTACATAAATATAAGTGATCTTTGTACCATAGTGAATCATTTTTCCATGTAAATGTATCCGATGTATTGGAATCTTGTTGCAACCTTTGAATGAGAGTCCACACTTTTTCATCATTCTTCCATTCATCCCTTGCTTCTATTATCCAATCGGGTTGGATGATAGAGATAGCATAGATAAAGGCCTCAACATATTCATCCTTCCTTGAGAGTGCATCTGCCACAACATTTTGCTTCCATTTTTTTATAGACAATTTCAAAATCATAAACCAATATCTTGGTTACCCATTTTTGCTGTTCTTCTGAAGATATTATTTGTTCCAAGAAGTATTTAAGACTATCATGATTTGTTTTGACCTTGAAGTTCCTACCTATTAGGTAAGGATGTCATTTCTTCAATGCATGTAGTATTTCCATCATTTCCTTCTCATAAATGGGTTTGTGTAAGTCCCTTCCCTTGAGTGGTCGACTTTCAAAATCTAGGGGCCTTCCTTCTTGCATTAGGACAACACCAATTCTATTTCCCGAGGCATCACATTCCACAATAAAGGTTTTTGTGAAGTCTGGATTGGTCAAGACAGGAGCTTTGCAAATCACCTCTTTAAGTTTTTAAAAATCTTTAGTTGCATCTGGAGTCCATGAAAATGCATCCTTCTTATTTAGTGCCATTAAAGGTTCTTCTATTCTTCCACAGTGTCGAACAAACTTGTGGTAGTAGTCTATCAAACCCACAAATCCTCTAAGATTCTTCAATGTTTTTGGAATCGACCAATCCATCATGGCCTTAATCTTGTTAGGGTCTACCTTGACAGCTTCATGATATACAATATGACCCAAATACTCTACCTCCTTCACTCCAAAGAAACATTTGGATGGTTTGGCATATAGTTGTTGCTCCTTTAGCATTGTAGTGATAAGAACCAAATATCAATATAGCATAGAAAAAGCTCAGAAAAAGTACTCAATGCCTTGAAAAAGAGATAATTTAAGATAATAAGCCTCTTCGAGGGGGAAACCTCCTTTTACCCCACTTAAATGTTCAAGTACAAGATGATTCCAAATGAAAATGTCTCCTTGGTATATATAGGAGACTAGGAGGTATAATTACAACTAATGGAATAAAGACGACATACATAAAATAACATTACTAATGTAATATGCCCCAATTAAGGGGTAATGAGCCAATATTAGGGCTTAACATGCCCCTCCCCTTGAGACAAATGCTATCCATAACGCTTGAGTAACTCTGGATGCTTCTGTATAAAAGACTCATCTTCCCAAGTGGAATCTTCAGCCGGTAGTTTCCTCCATTTAATGAGATACTCTGAAATGGATATATTCCTTAGCTGGCAAATTATTGTGTCAGTGATGGCTTCAGGCTCCAATATGATTTTTCCTTCCTCATCAAGTTCTGGAAATATAGTTTGAACTGGGATCTTGTCACCTATAACCTTCTTTAAGCATGAAACATGGAAAACTGGGTGTACTCATGAATATGCAGGCAACTCCAATTTGTATGCCATAGTACCAATATTTTGCAACACCTTATAAGGGCCATATTACTTTGGTGATAATTTATTATCCTTCTTGGCTTGCTTGAGGGACATCTGTTTGTATGGTTGTAGTCTTAAAAACACCCAATCCCCTACTTCAAAACTTCTTTCACTACGATGTTGATCTGCTTGTTGTTTCATGCTATTCTGTGCCATGGTCAGGTTGTCCTTTAAGATTTGGAGAACTTGTTGTTGATTCTCGATGTGATCTTCCACTGCTTGAACCTTAGATTTTTATTTTAGAGAAGAAGTGATGGAAGGAGGGTGGTATCCATAAAGTGCCATAAATGGTGTCATTTTTGTTGAAGTATAAAAGGAAGTGTTATATCACCATTCT
>JASDQU011027159.1:36548-46986 GCA_032191745.1 Picea mariana | reverse complement strand
TCGAGTCGAGCAGGTCATTTATGCGCTCAGCCGGAAACTACACTTACTTACACTTACCACTTATATGTATGTATCTAATTACACACAATCGGGTGGCTGGAAGAAGGATTAAATGGAAATGGAAATCAGCTGGCAAGGAACTGGATTCTGTTCGGAACTCACATCAGGCTGGCTTTCTTGCCCTGTTCTTACCGTCATGCTATATTCCACAACGTTACGATTTATATAAAATATTTTCTATATGATTTGTCCACTCGGAAGGTTTGGTCCATTTATAGGCGCCCAGGGGGTTAATAGCCTATCAGAAGATCCAACTTACCTAGTTACTCCTTATATATAAGATATATAAGAGCCGGGTGGGCACGAACATCTATAGAGAGAGTTCCAAGATATCTGAGAACAAATGCAGCCAAAGGTCGGTGAATTTGACCGAATTACCAGAGGGTTCCCGATCTACTAAGGGTCTTTTGAAGGTGTTGTAGTACTGTTGCTTGTGGGATGCCTGCATGTACCAATTGACCACAGTAATATTGTATAAATATTTATCCATTAAAACTTTATGCCAAATACCATCCTGATTCAATACTCTCCAAAGAGTATTAACCAATAATGTCGTATTAAAAAGAGGGAGATTCCAGAGTCCCCATCCACCAAATTTCTTTGGTTTAGAAAGAGTGTCCCATCTACATAAGTGAGACTGTTGTGTAGTCTTATTACCGCTCCAAAGGAAATTGAACATCAATTTTCGAATCTTATTTAAAATTGAGAGCGGGATGGTCTCCAACGACATCCAATATACAAGTTGGCTCTCCATAACAACTTTAACTAAGACAAATCTACCACCCAATGATAACCACGTGTTGCACCACAAACCGATCTTCTTTTCCATTTTTGTCACTAACCAATTCCAGTCTTCAGTCTTACATGTCCCAGTCTTTAAGAAATAGCCTAGATATTTGAAACTGATTGAAAGCTCAATAAAATAATATGGAAGAAGCTCCTTTAAAGGAGTCAGTTCTGCCTCAGTTAGTCCTTTGTAATGAACAACAATTTTAGAATGGTTTATCAATAAACTCGAAGCATTACAGAATAACTGAAGAATGTTGACGACCTCCATCCATTCTTTTAATGTCGCCTTAGTCATAATAAGGAAATCATCCACAAACAGTAAGTGCAGTATTTTGATCAATCTGAATACCTTTATACCTGTTAGAGTGCCTTCAAGAATGCTACTTTTCATTAAAAGACCAAGCCCTTCCATAAATAGAATGAAAAGTAATGGTGATAATGGGCAACCTTGGCGCAAACCCCTGACACTTCTGAAGAAATATGTCGCCTCGCCATTGAGTAATACAACAAAGGATGAAGATGTAACACAACCCATGATCCAATTAGTCATCTGGGTTTTGGAAGCCACTTTTAATAATATCAATATTAAGTGATCCCAATCAATACAGTCATGAGCTTTCCTCAAGTCCAGTTTCAATACTAATGACTTTATATTCTTTTTCTTAATGCTATGAAAATTCTCATGAGCAATGCCTATTACATCTTGTATCCTCCTTCTTTGTAGGAAACCCAACTGTTCAACAGAGAGTGATCTTGATAGGATCGACTTAATCCGATTTGCAATTATTTTTTATATCACTTTATAACAAAGGTTACACAAGGAAATCAGACGGAAATCATCGAAGGTAACTGGTTTATTTGCCTTCAGTATAAGAGCCAGAGAGGTTGATTTTAGACTCCCAATAATGGATCCTTTCCGTCTTGAATCCTCCACCATCTCAAGGAGATCATCCCCAACTAAGTCAAAAAAGAAGATGAAGAATTCAGCTGTCCAACCCCAGACTCTTATCTTTTTTGAATTGAAATAATACAAACTTTAGTTCCTCCAAAGTAACAGAGTTGTAGACAGGGTCAGTCTCCTCATCATTAACTATCCTGGGAAAGAGACCAATTACCTTGACTTGTTCATTGGTATTAACAATAGATGAAGCCTTATAAAACCTTATGTAATAGGATACCGCTTCCACCTTTATCTCTCCCTGATTTGTAAGAGTGAAACCATTTCCATCAATGATTTCCCAAACATGCTTTCGATTCCTATTGTGGGTTGCAACATTATGAAAATACTTCGTATTATTGTCTCCACTTTTTATCCAGATCGCCCTATTGCGAAGTCTCCATTGCTCTTATGCATCACGTAATAGTTTGTTCCTTTTACTTTTCAACAGTTGTAGATGTAATTCTGCTCCCCGATTTTTTGTATCCTCGACCAGACTCACAATTGTCTCCTTTATATCAGCTTCTAGGATCTCTAGTTGGGCCTTGTTCCTTGCGCAAAATTCTTTATACCATAGTTTTGTTTGGAGCTTTAATTCCTTTAATTTCCACACTATTTTTCTCTACCTATCACCTTCAGACATGAAACAAGGATCCTACCAAGTTTTATGAACTAATGCCACATAATCATCATCATGTAGCTAATGTGCATTTTATCTAAAAGGATAAGCCAACTTGCTTTGAATTTGATAGAATGGGCTTACCACATATGTATAATACCCCAATGTTGCTTACCTATGAGTCATTTTGAGATGCCCCATAAAAATAGGCCAATGCACTAGATTTGTCTATTTCTTCTTCCGCAATGATCCTAGCAAGTATTTCTTTTTTGTTTATTTAAAATATTTAAGAATGGATAATCCTTTGAGAGGTACATAATGAAGATGGATTTAGCTTGTTCTCGAATAGACTCGAATTTTGAGCAAGCCAAATATGCCATGATATAACCATAGACAAAGTTTTATAGTTTTTAATTGAAGAATTTTCACACCATGCTTTAAACCTTTCTTCAATGGATTGCCATCTCCAAACATCACACATCATACAAACTTGATTATTTCAACCTCCTTTAAAACTCAGACAATATACAAACAAAATAACAATAAATGTGTGTGTTTCATGATAATTGTTTGAATATATAGTGAATATGCTTCTTAAAACAAATTGTAAAATCTAATAAACTTCCATTCTCTCACTTATGGTAACATTAAAAACATGTGATAAAAAATTAAAAACATGTGATAGTAAATTAAAACTATATAAAAACATAATTCAATTTTTCCAAAAAAATATTATGCTAAATAAATTATAATTTATATTCTTTTAAAAACATATCATTTAATTTGCAACCAATCATATTATTAAATATTTTTATAAATTAAAGCAATTAAATAACATACATATGGAATAGCATATGTATGAAGTGAAGTGAAAAGGGATTTTTAAAATTATATAGCACCTTTAAGAATGGGATTCCTCTATGTATTTTATAAATTCACAATTAAAACAAATCTATATTTAAGAATTGGATTATTCTATATATTTTATAAATTCACAATTAAAACAAATCTATATTCATAAATATTATGATATTTTTAAATTTAATTTTTTTATTTTTATTTTTAACTAAATAAAACCTAAAACCTAAACACAAATCACAATCACTTTAATGTGATTGAAAATATAGCATGCAAAATGTTGAATGTCTCATTTCTCGGAAAACGATGCATCATAGTTTGAAGGGCAAAGATAGGTTAAAACAATTACCATCGTGGAAAATGTTAATATGTCTCTTTCATGCACCGTGCCAATAAAAGGCAAAAAAAACGATGGCTAAACTTAAATTTTGGAACAACATACCAACACTTCAACCAAATTGATAATGGCAACCAAAATATCTCCCAAAATATCTCCCAATCCTTTGGCATGTAGACAACATTCATGAATTATTATGTAAAAATAACATCCTCTCAAGGTATCTTCTTGGTCAGCTTTGTACGGTTTACAAGTATGGAACTCCATGTCTATTAGGTGTATTCTCATAAATCATATCAATTGGTTCAATTTTAATTTAAATATGGAGTGGTCAATCACAATAATTATTTTTTAATATTTTATTGATATTTGTAAAGTTCTATAACAATTTGTTAATTTAGGTTTTTTTAATGAATAGTGATTTTGTGAAGTAATGGATAACATTATAACATTAAACACCATGTAATAAGTCAATCATTAATATGTATCTAACAAACAAAATACATCAAATAATAAACTAATAATTAACTAAGTATATCATACTTAATATTTCGTATTAAACAATAAAAAATGACTCCAATTTTACTATTAAAACCTAAACCTATTTCATATTTCAAAATTCAAAATGACCCTACTATCGCTTTCTACGCTACCTATTTCAAAATTCAAAATCACCTAACTAACGCTTTCTACGCCATCAAGTTTCAAAATTTGTAGGTTTTCAAAATACCTAGTACGAACGTGCTCTCCACTCTCTCGACACCGCGAGGATCCGTACACATATATTAAAGAAGCAATTAATGCAACTTGCGCCGATATTCCCCTGCTTTTCCGCAATTAACGTGTTTCTGTTTTTGCAGTGTTCTAATTTATATATATATATATATTTCTGTTAAAACCTAAACCTATTTTAAAATTCTGGATCCCTCTAACTATCGCTTTCTACGCCATCAAGTTTGAAAGTTTGTATGTTTTCAAAAATCGACATACCTATACCTACTATGAACGTGCTCTCCACTCTCAATACTCCGAGAATATCCGTACACTAAATTAAAGAAGCCAAATGTGAAAGAGTGCAATTAATGCAGTGGGCTGCACAGTTTCTGTCTCAGTTGTGCCGAAATTCCCCTGCTTTTCCGCAATTAACGCGTTTCTGTATTTGCAATGCTCTAATGTGGACGGGGACTGTATGTTGCGGCTGCCCATACTTGCGTGCGTAGTGCGTACGATTTTAGACTATCGGATTTGATCCCGGGAATGTTTTTATTTGCCATCTACAAATAGAAAATTAATGTTTTCGGGTCAGTCACGGAGTTTTGCTTTTTCTATCGTTTGTAACGGTAAAAAGCTGTCACTAATTTTATTGGTATGTATGATCAAAAAAATGAGAGAGGTGTTATCTAGCTGTTCTACGAAATGTTTTTTTTTATTTGATTTTTTGTTGGGGCACTTGGATTATACAGAAATAATTACATTTTAGGGGTACTTTTACCTGTTCTAAGTATAGGTTTTATTGAGAAAAGTGGGGGTTTAGTCCCATGTGTCTATCCCAAATGATATAATGATTATGATATATTGAATTTATATGTTATCATGGAACAATTTTGTTAATCAATATAGAACCAATTTTGTTAATTTTGTTATTATTATAACTTATTGAGTTGGTTCCCATCTGATAGTCAAAGCAAAGGGGATTCCTCACAATTTATGACCAAGCCACCTCGATGTAGATATTAGAGAAAGGAGGGACCCCTTACAATTTGTGGTTAGTCTTACAATTGAGTCACTCTTCATTGAAGATTTGAGGAAGAGGGTATCCCTCACAAATTTTCACCAATCAACCTCCACTTGCACTGAAAACACTATATTGGACATACATCATTTTTTACCAATCAACCTCCACTTGGCATTAGAAACGCTATATTGGACATACATTTTAGGGGTACTTTTACCTGTTCTAAGTATAGGTTTCATTGAGGAAAGTGGGGGTTTAGTCCCACGTGTCTATCCCAAATAATATAATGATTATGATATATTGAATTTATATGTTATCATGGAACAATTTTGTTAATCAATATAGAACCAATTTTTTTAATTTTGTTATTATTATAACCTATTGAGTTGGTTCCCATCTGATAGTCAAAGCAAAGGGGATTCCTCACAATTTGTGACCAAGCCACCTCCATGTAGATATTAGAGAAAGAAGGGATCCCTCACAATTTGTGGTCAGTCTTACAATTGAGTCGCTCTTCATTGAAGATTTGAGGAAGAGGGTATCCCTCACAATTTTTGACCAATCAACCTCCACTTGGCACTGAAAACACTATTTTGGACATACCTAATTTTTTACCAATCAACCTCCACTGGGCATTAGAAACACTATATTGGACATACATTTTAGGGGTACTTTTACCTGTTCTAAGTATAGGTTTCATTGAGAAAAGTGGGGGTTTAGTCTCATGTGGCTATCCCAAATGATATAATGATTATGATATATTGAATTTATATGTTATCATGGAACAATTTTGTTAATCAATATAGAACCAAAAGTTAAATTTTTAAATAAAGAGATATTTGCTATGATATAATGATTATAATATATTGAATTTATATGTTATCATGTAGCAATTTTGTTAATCAATAAGTTAGTAGGACTCAATTCACAGACTTGGTATATTTAATTGGATTTAATCTCATTCCCTCCACATTAAACAGTGTGTCGTTGATTATATTTTCAATCAGTTATTTCTTGTTACCATTATTTTTTCAATCAACTTTGTTTTACTTTTCACTAAATTCTGTTTAAAGGTTGAATTTCAATATTTTATATGTAAATTCATCTTCTTTTTGAATACCCTATATAATATAGAAAAAAGTGTTGTTCAATTTTTATCTTTTTATTTCCACATACTTAGCATAATCTTTCTTCCCACACTATTACCATATTTTCATTTCACATCTCAATCTATATACACAAATTTAAGAAATGGATTTGAATCTTTTGATGGCTTCTTCCAACACTATTACCATAATCTTATTTCACATCTCAATGTATATACACATATGATTATTTCACATCTCAATGTATATACACATATTAAAAAAAGGATTTGGATCTGTCAATTGCAAAACAGAGACGATATCATATGGAAATTTTATAGAAAAAAAAAAAAAAAAGTCATAAAGGAAATTTTAGCCTTTCATTTCGTAGGAAAAAAAAATCAAAATCAATTCTCATTTTATGGTACATGTGGGTGTACTATTTCTACCATCAATTTCATTGGAAATATTCAGTCAAGATAGATTCATTACATGAATCTATTTCCAACAAATCATTATCTATTTCCAACTACAAAAATTATCAACAAATCATTGTCTTTTGCATAGATTTATCTGTTTAATCTAATTACAAGAAGTTTCTGCTAAATATTTTGAATAACATTGTTTAATTGTTTTCTTTTTGTTTATTTTAGGGGAATTTAGCAATATAAATCTTACCTAAATGTAGAGATTCAACCTACTGAAAAACCCTTCTACTTTTTGGTCATTTTAGGGGGAATCCAGCGATATAAATCTTTACGAAATGCAAAAATGAATTCAGCCTGCTAAAAAAACCCCTGAAACACCTAGATTATACAAAATTAACCAATCAAATCTGCAATCCAACAATTACTCACCAAATTTTAAACAAAATTAAACATAAAATATCCCTAGAAAAAAACCAAAACATAAATAATTAAAAACTACAATAATTTTGAATAGATCAAATGATCTAATTCGCAAAAATATAGCAATCCTTACAAATTTATTTCAATATACGAAAACGTAGGCATAAAACATGGAATACAAATGGAAGTCTTGAAACCTTTTAGTTACAATGTGGTCTACACAGTTTGAATAGCATGCTCTTTATAAAACATTGATTCTTTCAAATAAAAAAACCACACACAAATGTTGATGTCTTATATTATGCATAGTCTAAACGTTTTATTTTTTGGAGTTTTTAGGGGTATATTTTTTTCAAAATATTGTTGGAACTTCACATTTGAGTGATTGAATCTGTATAATTAGAATGTCCTCAAGTTTTTTCAAGGTGATAAATCCATTTATACATTAAAAAATGCAATTTAAATAACAAAAAACAAAAATATAATTTAAACAACAAAAAATGATGATTTCACTCAAATCTATTTCACCATATTCCAATGAAAAATAAAAAAAATCTAATATTTAAAAAACTTCTTTATATCCAAAATGGCCAATAATGTAAAATTGCATAAGTGCCTATGTGTTCGATATAGATGAAAAGTTTTGTTACTTTATTTTCATTGACAAAGAAAGAAAGCTTTCGGGCATAGTAGATGGTCAATATAGGAAGACTGATATGAATGGCGAATATAAAATAATAATAATTATATTATTATAATAGTTAATATGAAAAGGTTAGATCTTAGTAGGACATCAAATTGATTGATGTATACAAAAATTTGTTTATATTTAAATTGATATGAAGTGTGATATAAAATAATAATAATAATTAAGATGAAAAAGTTATATTTTAATAGTTAGATGTTAAATTAGGTATAAAACTTAGTATTTATGAAATAAAAGATTTTGTAGGACATCAAAAATTGATTGATGTATACAAAAATTTGTTTATATTTAAATTGATATGAAGTGTGATATAAAATAATAATAAAAATTTTGATGAAAAAGTTATATTTTAATAGTTAGATGTTAAATTGAGGTATAAAACTTAGTATTTATGAAATAAGAGATTTTTATTTGCAAAATTCTATTATTTATGTAAAAAAAAACTATTTATGTAATAATTTAATTATTTAATTTATTAAGATGTAGATATTTTATTTTTTAAATTTAAATTTATGTTTATAAAAAAAACACAATAATAATTAGATTCACTCACATTATATAATTATAATAAATATTATTAAATTAAAATAAAAAAATTAAATTTATATTTACCAAAAAAATACATATTATTATTAATAATTAGATCTACTTATATTATATAATTATAGTAAATATTATTAAATTAAAATAAAAAAAATCATATACTAATTAACATTCTCAACCCAAATACCAAATCAACGTATTATGTTGATAAGAAATCAAAACCATAACCATAATGTTAAATTTAAAGTCTTAAATTATTTCTAAACCAAAAACGCAAGGGAAGATCAAAAGCTCATTTTCAAAATGTACAAGGTACCGAAACCATTGCTTAATATAGGTAGACTTAGAGCTCTTATTATTTAATTTTTTTTGGGGTTAAAAAGAGTTGAATTGAATATATTGTTTTTGGGTTAAAAAGAGTTGAATTGAATATATAATTTTGAAACTTGAAGTGTTTAATTCATTTTATATCATGTTTTTTTTTTAATATGTTCAAGGTGATTTGTTTTATAATTCACTCTATATCATGTTTGTTTGATGTTTGATATGTTAAGGGTGATTTGTTTTAAAATTTTATAGCAAGAGTAAAACTAGTTTTCATCATAGTTGTAAATTTATTTTACTATGAAATAAATGAATAAATTTGGTAGTTTGGATATTTCAATAGATAAAAGAAAATTTAATGAAAATTAAAATAAATTATATAGATAAATATAAAATTATTTTAGAAATTTGATTTATTAGTAAAATATGTTAAAATCATAAAAGAATAAAAAATATATGTTAATTAATTTTGATTGGTTGAGAGTTTTTTTTCCTTGTAGATAAGGAAATAGGTTAATAACCCAAGGGCCATAAGTATGTGGTAGGAGCGAAAGAAAGTCGTCCCCCTTATGGACCACCAACAAGGAATTTCTAGTGATGTTGTTTTTCTTGAATAATGATGATAAGTCAACCCACATTTTGAGATAGTAACAAGTGATAGTTGTCCGCACTATCAATTGACAACTAAATTATGATAGATTTTTTCACCACACAAAAAAAAAACATGCGTGTGACTCTATAACATGCATCAAACATGAGAAAATAATAAGAAGAGAATACAAGTCATAAAAATAGGGAGATAATTATGAATTGTTATGGAGAAGTAAAGGCATGGGAAAAGCTCAAATTTGAAGGAAGTGTAAAAAATAACTTATGAAGTAGTTGAGAGTGCACTTTTCTATGGACAAAATATGAGAAATGCAATTATGTGATGAAGTGGTCATGTTCACAGAGGTGGAAATTTTTTATTTAAATCAATGGAAGGAAATACATAAGAAATTAATGGGGGTGACAACCAAGCAAAAGAAAGCACATTACGAAGGAAATTGAAGAACTATGAAAGATTACATTCACTAGTTAAGAGAATAGGAACATATTTATTTTAAGAAGCAAAGGGTTGGTTTAAAAGTAAATATAAATAGGTTTTGAAGTCTTAATATTGAAGTTCAATTTGATTTTAACTTTAATTTAGATATTAGTATCCACTAAAGGTTAAAGTGGTCATGGCACTTCAAGGAATATAATATGTAAAGACAACAAGAAAAAGTTCAAAGTACATCTCAAGGGAAAAGGAACCTAAAAGAAGGAAAAAAGAAGAAGAAAATAACTAGAAAGCACTAACCCAATGAGATGAGGAACAATGAAGAAGCTCAATAAGAAAGAGATTTCCTAATGAAACATGTTAATATAGAGAAGCACTTCTAATATTCAAGACCACAAAAAAATGCATGATTAAAATAGTCTAAGTTTTAAATTATGATATGATTTATTTATAAAATTGTAGATGGACCATATGTTTTAATTTAATCCCTGGATGGGGTGTCTTTCAGGAATCATGATAGCAAGGGGGGTTCGACTGAGGCGACACCTCTCCCAC
>JASDQU011027159.1:26473-36528 GCA_032191745.1 Picea mariana | reverse complement strand
AAATTGATTGATGTATACAAAAATTTGTTTATATTTAAATTGATATGAAGTGTGATATAAAATAATAATAAAAATTTTGATGAAAAAGTTATATTTTAATAGTTAGATGTTAAATTGAGGTATAAAACTTAGTATTTATGAAATAAGAGATTTTTATTTGCAAAATTCTATTATTTATGTAAAAAAAAACTATTTATGTAATAATTTAATTATTTAATTTATTAAGATGTAGATATTTTATTTTTTAAATTTAAATTTATGTTTATAAAAAAAACACAATAATAATTAGATTCACTCACATTATATAATTATAATAAATATTATTAAATTAAAATAAAAAAATTAAATTTATATTTACCAAAAAAATACATATTATTATTAATAATTAGATCTACTTATATTATATAATTATAGTAAATATTATTAAATTAAAATAAAAAAAATCATATACTAATTAACATTCTCAACCCAAATACCAAATCAACGTATTATGTTGATAAGAAATCAAAACCATAACCATAATGTTAAATTTAAAGTCTTAAATTATTTCTAAACCAAAAACGCAAGGGAAGATCAAAAGCTCATTTTCAAAATGTACAAGGTACCGAAACCATTGCTTAATATAGGTAGACTTAGAGCTCTTATTATTTAATTTTTTTTGGGGTTAAAAAGAGTTGAATTGAATATATTGTTTTTGGGTTAAAAAGAGTTGAATTGAATATATAATTTTGAAACTTGAAGTGTTTAATTCATTTTATATCATGTTTTTTTTTTAATATGTTCAAGGTGATTTGTTTTATAATTCACTCTATATCATGTTTGTTTGATGTTTGATATGTTAAGGGTGATTTGTTTTAAAATTTTATAGCAAGAGTAAAACTAGTTTTCATCATAGTTGTAAATTTATTTTACTATGAAATAAATGAATAAATTTGGTAGTTTGGATATTTCAATAGATAAAAGAAAATTTAATGAAAATTAAAATAAATTATATAGATAAATATAAAATTATTTTAGAAATTTGATTTATTAGTAAAATATGTTAAAATCATAAAAGAATAAAAAATATATGTTAATTAATTTTGATTGGTTGAGAGTTTTTTTTCCTTGTAGATAAGGAAATAGGTTAATAACCCAAGGGCCATAAGTATGTGGTAGGAGCGAAAGAAAGTCGTCCCCCTTATGGACCACCAACAAGGAATTTCTAGTGATGTTGTTTTTCTTGAATAATGATGATAAGTCAACCCACATTTTGAGATAGTAACAAGTGATAGTTGTCCGCACTATCAATTGACAACTAAATTATGATAGATTTTTTCACCACACAAAAAAAAAACATGCGTGTGACTCTATAACATGCATCAAACATGAGAAAATAATAAGAAGAGAATACAAGTCATAAAAATAGGGAGATAATTATGAATTGTTATGGAGAAGTAAAGGCATGGGAAAAGCTCAAATTTGAAGGAAGTGTAAAAAATAACTTATGAAGTAGTTGAGAGTGCACTTTTCTATGGACAAAATATGAGAAATGCAATTATGTGATGAAGTGGTCATGTTCACAGAGGTGGAAATTTTTTATTTAAATCAATGGAAGGAAATACATAAGAAATTAATGGGGGTGACAACCAAGCAAAAGAAAGCACATTACGAAGGAAATTGAAGAACTATGAAAGATTACATTCACTAGTTAAGAGAATAGGAACATATTTATTTTAAGAAGCAAAGGGTTGGTTTAAAAGTAAATATAAATAGGTTTTGAAGTCTTAATATTGAAGTTCAATTTGATTTTAACTTTAATTTAGATATTAGTATCCACTAAAGGTTAAAGTGGTCATGGCACTTCAAGGAATATAATATGTAAAGACAACAAGAAAAAGTTCAAAGTACATCTCAAGGGAAAAGGAACCTAAAAGAAGGAAAAAAGAAGAAGAAAATAACTAGAAAGCACTAACCCAATGAGATGAGGAACAATGAAGAAGCTCAATAAGAAAGAGATTTCCTAATGAAACATGTTAATATAGAGAAGCACTTCTAATATTCAAGACCACAAAAAAATGCATGATTAAAATAGTCTAAGTTTTAAATTATGATATGATTTATTTATAAAATTGTAGATGGACCATATGTTTTAATTTAATCCCTGGATGGGGTGTCTTTCAGGAATCATGATAGCAAGGGGGGTTCGACTGAGGCGACACCTCTCCCACGATCACAAACGACAACGATTAACCAGCCTAGACATACACTTGTCACTCCATTTGATTCTTAGTACGCCACCCTGGATCTTATCAAAATCGCATCGTCGTCTGAGGGAAGGAATTGAAAATATGTACAGACGGGGTTCGAAAATTGTTTAATTTCCCCCTCTCTCTTGCATGAAATCGGTGAAGGTCATGCAGTCTCCGGGTCTGGGAATGATAGCAGTGATGAAGGGAGGTTGTCTGCGCTGCATACTGATCGAGAAACTCCCACGTTCAATAATGAATAGCCTGGTAATAAATGTTGAGTGGGATTTCAGTCGGGGTCTGGTTATAAATGCAAGGATTTGGCTCAACGACCCCGATCTGCTCTTTCCTAACTCTGGTCGTATTCTTCTTTTCTATCAATTTGATTTTCAATTTCCCCCGCTTTCTAGTTTAGACATGGCTCCGAGAGGTCAGAAGCCTTCCCACCCTCCTTCTTCTCAAGGCTCTCATGCTACAAAGGAAGCCATCAATGTGGCCGAGTTTTATGAGGAGTATGTCCTTGAGGTTGGAAAATCCAAAATGTTTGAGTTTGAGGAGGAAGTTAGGAAAATTAGACACTTTCAAGATGATGAGGATGTGGAGACACAGGTTGGAGTCTTTATTCCATATTTCGGATGCACCTAATTTTGAAACTCAAAGTTTTTCAGAACCTTTGAGTCATATTGGCACACCAAGATTATGGTGGCCATTGGAATGTCTCCTAAAGAGAAAGATTTTTATCAGTTGAAGAACATATAGGGAGCATTGGAGATTTAGTGTGTTTACATGTTTGAGGTAGTCACTTGGTTGGCCAAACGTCAAGGTGGAAACTTCACCTCTCCTACTAGAAACTATGATGAGCACGAGTCTTCAAAGGTTGTTTTTGGTCGAGAGACAGTGGACCTCACCAACCCCAAGTGCATCATGATGAGTGACATCTTGTTCTATGTTTATCTTACCGTTTTTATGATACTTAGGCTTTTAAAGACAATTTCCCCTTAGGGGCGGGCAATATTTTTAGCTTTTTGAGATATGACCCCAAAGACTGTCATGGTCTCTGGGGACTGAAAATGTTGAACTTCCCATGTGTGTTCATATGTAATCTCTATTCATATTAATATTAAAGCTTATTTATAAAATATATATATTTTAATTTAAAATTGAATGCTCAACAAATGTGCATTAGATAGCTATATAGAGCTCTTCAATTAGAAAAACTATAAAATCATGTCATGCCCTATGGACAAGGGCTCAACCTAGTAACAAGAAACATTAAATATATAGTGCATCCACAATATTAAATAAGCATTGCTTACGCTTCAAGATTGAATATGGATGTTGAACTAATATATTACCTATGACAGTTGAGGAACAATATGAAAGTTGATGGATTATGCACATAATGGACTTGCACTAATTCCCTTTGATGTAATATTTCCCTCTCCCATAGGCTTCTTCCCCTTATCAACATCCAACCATATTAATGAGATAACATTATGATGGAATTATTCCTTCAAACACATTAAGAGAATGGATAAGCATAATGGAGTGCCACCTTAAATAAATGGTGAATTATCATTAAAGGCCATGTAAACGATTTAATTTAATTAGAAAATAAGTCTTGGGGAGAACCAAGTCCAAAAATAGGTTCACACTCAGGGGTGACCACGTTTTTAGATGAACAAAAATGTAATTATGATTGGTGTTCCCATTTCATAAAAAGCCCTACATAGTTATAAGTTTTCATTGCAATTGACTTTTCCAAATCACAAATATTACCATAAGAATGCACAACAAATTGGGCTACAATTTGCCCTTTAAATAAACATACACGTTCAATTAAATAATGCCAAAAGGATTTTGACATACCTGGTATAGATTTTCATTATCGACTTTGTATACCCATGCATGAGTGCAAGCAAAAGCCTTTCCCAAACAACTAGACTAGATTTACCTATTCATACCATTTTGCATGGGTAATATATAATACAAGAAAAATTCAAACAGCCATTATCATATAATTAATATAATTGTATCACTACAATAGAATGAAAGATTGTTAAATAAAGGTCTGATTACAATTTTCATTAATAGTCTCCTTATTAATACTATGATGATATCTATTAACAAAGGCCCATATTGAAGGCCCCATCTTGAATAGGCTAACCATCAATTAAAAATTTAGAAGCAGCTAGAACACTCACATGTGAGACAGTGTTTAATAATAGTCAATGTATAAGTTAACATTGTGTTAACTATGTTAGTGAAGGACATCAACCTGTAAATTAGGAGGTTAGAGAGATATGAAATGAATTCATCTCTTTGAAATATAAGATAGGTTCACAAGTATCAATGATATAATCAATCCACGAATAGGAGAAGTTTGGCATAAAAATTAACAGTGAGGATTGGTATCCCTATATGCAACACATTAAATACTCAAGTCGAACATAACCTATTCAATCACTCATATTTGTTATGATTAGACTTAAAGATAGTAGGAAGATAATAAAAAAAAATCCACAATTGTATTTTCATGTTTGTATCAATGAATATGACATTGATAAAACTTGCATGTGATCTCTCTTATTCACTATATAAAGTAACCTACATAAGGGCATAGAGTTGTCCAACCTTTCTCCTATTCATACTCTTCATACTAAACTAAAGAAAAACTAAGAAACCAATTTAAGTGTGCTTAACAACCCGTAGTTAAAACTCATCCTCAAAACTTAGTAGTCAAATTCCACAAGCAAACCCAATGATTCATTTGAGCTCATGCCATAAAGGGTTTAGTATTTCCGGGACAAACCTATGATCGAATGGAAACAATAGAATTATGCATAAATACGGAAATGGTTTGGGTCTCTTTTCATTCATGTGGCTCCTCTTCTTATCCATTGTTCTCATTGGTTGGAGAGATATCCTCATTCCCCTCAGGGACCGTAAAATCATTTTCCCCATACAATATACCATAAAATCACTTATTCACATCAAATGGAAATTGAATTACACTCTTAAGTGCCATAACTCTATCAAGGTGGGATCCAAGTCCTCTCTTATGTCTCCTCTATTACTTTCAAATAAAAACAGTTCATCACCTTTGTCTCATCTATCATAAGTTTGCTTCTCCTCACAGGTAGATGTGACCACCAATATGGATATGTCTCCTCCTTAGACCCTCCTCCCTCCTCTAGTGGTATTTGTCATGAGTCATCATGTTTGTGTAATCGAGGGTCCATTCACGAGCTTAGTTTGTGCAGTCAAGGTCGAATCACGGGGTGCACTCCATTTTTTGTTGTGATATTTTATATATGTTATAGAATATGTAACACATATGTATGTAACATATGTTATAATATGTGTTACACAAATCTATTATGAGATATAACCTATATGTTGTTACTCTAGATGTTCTCCTTGACATGAAAAATGTATGTGCATTCCTTGAACCTCCTCATATATTGAATCATATGTTCCCTAACTCAAAATGACATTTGGGCCATGGAAATGATGTTTAAATGTTGTGTGTCCCCCTTGGAATTGAATCAAGGGAGAGTCTGTTAAAATTTTGGTATTCTCTTTTTACCATAGACAATGTTACATCATTGCCACCCAACCATAGACACTTACATGTACCATCCCCGAGCACAGTAACCTTTTCTTAGATAGATTCCATACATGAAGAAAGTCCTATCAGATAAACCATAGACAAAAATACCAACACGGATGAAACAACAACACAATACCAAGATAGCGTACCTTTACTAAGAGAATCACACAAGAGAAAGATACCAGAAAGACTGAGCATGTAGAGACTTCACCACTGTAGATGTTGCGTCACCTTCCTCAGGATTGTGCCTCATTTTTCCCTTCGCTAAACTATTGCAACTGTTGCACCTTATAAACTTGTGCCTTGATTGCAGAGTGAGTGAGTGTGTGTCAAATGAGCTAGCGCCTACCTTTATTTATACTATTTTGTCAGGTGAATTTTCAAGTGGGGCCGACTTCTCTTTCTGGAGCCTTCTAATTACTTATTATTATTCTCCTTGGACCGACTTCTCTTCTAGGGTATTTCCACATCTGTTTAATGGTTCTCTTGATTCTGAAATCTTCTTCTCTAAGCACAAAGGTTGTCCTGGAGGTTAATACCTCCCGCAGCTACCAAAACATCAACACTCCCTCTTAGTTTGGGAGGTATTATCCATGATTTTCTTCATCTAGTAGTATCAATCACATCAATCAAATCCATACATGGCATGTACAATACTACCACCAATCAAATGGTCCTACAAACCAGTCTATAGGTAACATCACCATAGCTAGACAGGCTATCCCATGATCTCACAGATCATGTCACAAGTATCATCATCATAGCCACACATGCTATCTTCATTGCCATGCATATGGGGCCTCATCATCATATGTATCATCTCTCTAGTGGGAACAACCTCATCATCCTTTTAGACCATAAGGGTCTCGGTGTCCTTTCAGACCTTATGTCATTACGAGACTTCATCTAGATCAAATAGAACTAGGCATCTATCTCACACCTAACTAGGTAACTACCACAACTATCCATATCACACAGAATTTGGACAACTATCCCTTTGGATAGCCCTTCTAGTTGGCACACCAGTCATCCAGTCCATAGTGACTAGGCATCTAACCACAAGGATTAGGTGATACAATGCGCACACACTACCCATCTATCCCAAGGATAGGAACACCTCCAACCACAAAAGTTGACTCTCCCACTTGAAATGTAGGCATTTGCCAGCCCTGAAGGCTCGACATACTGCTGGACCTATGCGAGGTCATGCTGACTAGGGCCACAACCAGTAACATTCCCGTGAATGACTAACCATTGTTTCCACACTCTGCATGCTACTGACCCTTGGAATTGCATATGTAACTCATCACTCCCTCTTATGAGGGAAGTCCTTCTGAACCACACCAAGCTTGTCCTTGAAATACTCAAACTTTATCTTCGACATAGGATTGGTCAACACATCGGATATCTACTCGTCTGTAGAAACATACTGGAGCTTCATTGATCCCTTTTGAACCATGCCTCAGATAAAATGGTACTTGATCTCGATATGCTCCGACTTGTCATGAAACACGGGGTTCTATGACAACTTTATGCAACTCTGGTTGTCAAAGAAGATACAAGTCCCTCCAACTCGAGATCAAACAACTCTACAAGTAACTTCTGAATCCACACACCTTCACAACTAGTTGAACATAATGCTATGTATTCTACCTCGATCATACTGAGTACCACACTAGTATGCTTCCTGCTGAGTCATGATATCATGGCTTATCTCAAACTGAAGCAACATCCTAATGTACTCTTTTGATTTGTGACACTACTGACCCAATCCGAATCAACATAGCCTTGCATTATTATCTCACAATCGGAAACATATCTGAGTCCATAGTTAATTGTACCTTTCAGGTACCTCAATACGTGCTTTTCCGTCATCAAGTGAAAACGTCTCGGTTCAACCATATACTGACTCAATGTGTTCACTGCAAAACATATATATGGCCTTGTGTTCGTCAAATACATCAATGAATCAACCATTTTTTTGTACATGGTGGCATCCATTATATCTGAAGATGTATCACTCAATAACTTTAGGTTTGTCACCATCAATGTAGGCATGGATTTACAATCCATCATTCTGAATCTCTTCAGGATTTCTATAGTATATTTTCCTTGGTTAAGGAAAATCTCATCCGGATTTTTTTTCATACCTCTAGACCTAAGAAATAATGCATCATACACACGTCTTCCATCTTGAACTTTGTAGAAAGATTCCACTTACTCTCAGTAATGAGCTTCTTGTCTCCTGTTAGAAACATGTCATCCACATATAACAATAATATCATTGGTCCACCATCCACAACCTTGTAGTAAAGGTTGGAATCTGCTTTACTTTTGGTAAATTCCAAGATCATCAGAAAACTGTCAATTCTACCATACCATGCCTTGGGTGCTTGCTTCAATCCATACAAGAATTTATTCAACCTACACACATGTTTCTTCCTATCATGTGTCTCGAAACCTTGTGTCTCCTCCATGTACACTTCCTCTTCTACTACACCATTTAGAAAAAAATTCTTCACGTCCATTTGGTGTACCTTCCATTTCATTATTGTAGCTATCACAAATATATCCCTAATTAAAGTGTATCTTGCCACTAGAGAAAAAGTCTCCTCATAATCTATTCCTTCTTTCTGGGAGAAACCATGAGCCATGAACCTTTCCTTATATTTCTCAATACTACCATCTATTGAATGCTTTGTCTTGTAGATCCACTTGGAAATCATCACTGTCTTCTCTTTTGGTCTTGGAACCACATCCCAAACATCATTCTTCATAATGGACTGATACTCCTCAATCATGGCATCCTTCCATACTTTCTTTTCTGCAACCTCTTCATAACAGGTAGGCTCTGCATCAATGATATCACTTAGTAATTTCATGTAGCTATAATATGGTCACGGTTTCTTACTTTCTATGAAAGTTTCATCTAGCGCACCATACTTCTTTGCATCCTGAATAATCTCATGAGCCCAAGTTGGTCTTCTCTTATTTGTAATCATCTCTCGGGGTGGATCTGCAGGTCTTTATGGTTATTCCATATCCTGATCTTCTAGAACATACTCTTCTGGTACAACGCCATTACCTGTATCTATATCTGTTACTCTAGAAGCTTCAGGCTCCTCATCATGGGCCTCATCTGTATGATTCTTCTTCAACCTATTGAATGTTGCATCCTCATAGAAGGTGACATCTCTGCTAGTCTCAATCTACCTGTGACCAAGGATGTAGACTCTATATTCCTTCGATGTCTCACTATATCCAACAAATACACCCTTCTTGCCTGAAGGATCCAATTTCTATCTCTTATCCTTGGGAACATGCACATATACTAGAAAACCAAATATCCTCATGTAACTAACCTCTGGTTTTTCTCCTATAAACATTTCTTATGGTGTGTTTTTCCCAAGTATACGGTGAGGAATTCTATTTTGCACATATAAAATGGTCCTAGCTGCTTCTTCTCATAGATGCATCAATAAATATTGATCATGAATCATGACCTTTACTGCTTCCATTTTCATTCGGTTCTTTCTTTCTTCCACACCATTCTGCTAAGGATTGTAGGGAGTAGTGAGCTCCCTCTTAATCCCAACTTCTCCGCAGAATGCTTTGAATTCATCCAATGTGAACTCTCCTCCATTATATGACCTCAATATCTTTATCTTCTTTTCAGAAAGATTTTCTACAAGGGCTTTGAATTCCTTGGACTTGCTAAATGCTTCACTTTTTGTTTTCAAGAAATAAATCCAAGTTTTATGTGATAAATCATCAATAAATGAAACATAATCCACATACCCTCTAAGTGAAGTGGTTATCATCGGTCCACACACAACTGAGTGAATTATGTCCAAGACTCCTTTAGCTTTGATGTCATTGCTTGGAAACAGACTCCTCACATTCTTTCCTTGTGCACATCCCTTTCATATACCATCATGATTCACCTTAATCTCTGGAAAACATGTCACCATTTTGCACACGATCGATAATGCTTTGTAATATGTGAGAGAGTCTTCTATGTCATAGCTCACTTAGATTTATTATACTATGAACTAATGTTGAATCTGAGTGTCCCTTTAATTTGTATAGACCTCCCTCTTGAGAACCAATCACAATAGCATCATCAATAGACATTCCTCTTGTCTGTTAGGATATTTAGACACTTAGGAGTTAGTTAAGATCTACTTGGTCTAATATGTCGTTAGGTAAAAGTG
>JASDQU011027159.1:0-15095 GCA_032191745.1 Picea mariana | reverse complement strand
AAGTTTTTAATTGAGGGTGTTTCTTCACAAACAACTCATTTTCCTTGTAGCTTCTTCTAGAGGCATATTCTTCCACTCGATTAGGTACTCCATAATGGTTGGATCCCGAAGAGATCAAGAATTCTAATCTATAATGTTTTCTAGTTCAAGAATCAACTTCCCTTCTTCATCTAATTCCGGAATTTCTATTTAAATTGGCATAGTTTATCCCAAAACCTTTTTTAAGAAAGATACATGAAAAACCTTATGAATGCGAGAAGAAGGAAAATCTAGCTCATATGCCACTTTTCCAATCCTGTGAATAATATTGTAGGGTACATAAAATTTTGGAGCTAATTTCTAATTCTTCTTTTGCTTGAGTGTGGATTTCTTATAAGGTTGTAGTCTCAAAAATACCCAATCAACCTCCTCAATTTGTCTTTCACTTTGATGTTGATCTGCTTGCTATTTAATCTTTTTTTGCGCCATTTGAAAGTTTACCTTAAGAATTGTCAAAGTTTCTTTAGTATTCTCCATATGTGACTCTATTACCTGTACTTTGGACTTATATTTCAAAAAATATGAGATACTAGGAGCTAGATATCCATAAAGGTCCTCAAATGGGGACATTTAGTAGATGTGTGATAGGTAGTATTATACCACCATTCTACAAGTGGAAGCCACTTCATCCATTTATATTTCTTGTTTGAAGAATAACATCATAGATAACCCTCTAAACATTTGTTAACTATTTGTGTTTGACCATATGTTTGTGGATGATATGCTAAACTCATAGCTAGTGTTGTTCCACTCATCTTCCATAATTATTTCCAAAAATTTTCTGTGAATTTTGGATTTCTGTCACTTACTATAACTTTAGGAAATACCATGAAGTCTATGAATTTCCTTCATGAACACTTCTGCCACTTATCTTGTTGTATATGTACTTTTAATTCCACAAAAATGTGCATGTTTTGTGAGTCTATCAATGACCACAAAAATGGCATTCTTACCTTCATATTTTGGTAACCTTGTAATGAAGTCTGTTGATATCTCTTCCCATCTTTGATTAGGTATGTTTAATGAATGAAGTAAGTAAACCTGGATATTTTACTCTCTAATTTATTTCTTTGGTGAACCTAACATTCTCTTGCAAATTTTTGAATATCTTTCTTCATTCATTCCCAAAAGAAATAATTTTTTATCCTTTGATATGTTTTAAGGAACCCTACATGTCCTGCCATTGAAGATTCATGAGACTCCCTTAATATTTGTTGTTTCAACTTTGATTGAGGGAATAAAACAATTTCTACCCTTGTACCAAAGTAAATCTCCCTTCCACTCCCAATGTTCCATAGAGTTCATCCCTTCCTTTATACATTGAATTTTTTTGTTTAGTACTGTTGTCATTTTTCCATTCATGGTGAGCTTCTTCCAACTACATAGGAGTAGAATATGTAACAGAATATAAGCTTGACGTTTTTTATATTCTATAAAGGATATCTACTACTACATTGTCCTTCCCCTTTTGTAGATTATTTCAAAATCAAAGGCTTTCATTTTTGCTACCCATTTTTGTTGCTCTTCTGATGACAATATTTGATCCAAAAACTACTTTAGGCTATCATGGTCTATCTTGAATTTAAAGTTCCTCCCAATGAGATATTGTCACCATTTTTTTTATTACATGTAAAATTTCTTCCATTTCTTTTTCATATGTAGATTGCACCAAATATTTTCTCTTGAATTGTTTACTTTCAAAATCCAAAGGTCTCACTTCTTGTGTCAATATTGCTCCCATTCCTAGTCTTCATGCATCACACTCTACTATGAATGTTTTACCAAAATTAGGTCTTGCCAATACTGGTGTAGAAGACATGCCATCATTTAAGAGAAAGAATGTCAAAGTAGCCTTATCATTCCATAAAAATCCATTTTTATTTAAGAGAAATGTGTGTGGGCCTGCAATGCGTGCATAATTCTTAACAAATTTTCGATAATATCATGTAAGCCCCAAAAATCCTCTAAGACTCTTAATGTTCTTAAGAGTAGTCCATTTTTCAATAGCTTGGATCTTTTGAGGGCCCACCTTAACCCCTTCACTTGAAACAATATGACCCAAATATTCTACTTCTTGTTTCCACAAAAAACATTTGGATCTTTTTACATACAATTGATTGCTCTCAAGAATTTGTAGGACTTAATTGACATGTTTAATGTGGTCTTCCCCTGATTTTCTATAGATAAGTATATCATCAAATAAAATCAACAAAAAATTTCTAAGATGGTGTTGGAATTTTTTCTTCATAAAACTTTGAAAAGTCGAATGATCATTAGTCAACCCAAAAGGAATGACTAAGAACTCATAGTGCCTTTCATGAGTTCTAAAATTTGTTTTGGGAATGCCATATTTTCTTAATATGATTTGGTGGTATCCTGATTTAAGATCTAGCTCTGTAAAATAAGCCACTCCATGAAGCTCATATAATAGCTCATCAATATTTGGAATAGGGAATTCATCCTTCATGGTGATTTTATTTAGATCTCTATAATTATGACACATCCTCCAAGAATTGTTTTTTCTTCTCACAATTATTACTGGAGCAAAAAATGAACTCCTACTTGGTTGAATAATACCCAGATCCAGCTTGTCTTGTACTATTTTCTTAATCTCCCATTTTTGTTGATGAGGATATCTATAAGGCATTTTATTAGGAGGAGTACTTCTTGGTATTTGTTTGATTTGATATTCATTATCTCTAGATGGACCTAGACATTTAGGAATTTCTTGGAAGACCCTATAGTGCATTTCCAATGTGCACTTAATTCCTTTGGAATATTTTCATCTTCCTACTTAAATTCCATAGAATAAAGTTTGACCACAACTCCCTTGCTATGATTTTTTTAGGAGCATTTCCATTCTATGAGAGTTGATGAACTGAGAAGGTCCATATTTTAACCCTTCGAGTTCATATTGAATTACTTTCAATTCATCTCATGAATAATTCGTTATAGTTTGTATAAATTGTACTTAGTGTACTAAACCATTAAATCCCTAGAGAAACATCTACACCTCCAATGGGAATGACATACATTGTACTTTCCAAATTATATTATCCCATACTTAGTTTAATGTTGTGGCATTTTCCCACACAAACAATACTCCCTCCATTAGCAACCAAAACTTGGAAATTTGTCATTGGATATACAAAACAATTGAGGTGCTTTGCTAACCTTTTATGAATGAAGTTATGGGTACTAATCAAGTCAATGATCACTATAACTTTTTGTTTCTTAATGTAACCTACAATCTTTCAGGTTTGAGGTGACGACAACCTTACCAATGCATGAAAACATATTTCTCACCTATCTGAATCATTGTTGTGAACAATTTTTGCCTCTATTTCTTGCTCTTTTAAGTTGACAATATCTTCCTCATTTCGTTGAGTAGACGCCTCCACTTCCTCTTCATCATTATTTTCCAAGGTGAACAATTTTGTTTCTTAACAATTATGCCCTTTTGACCATTTGTTGTTACATTCAAAGCATATACTTTTTTCTCTTCTTTCCTCCATTTCCTTCTGTGATATTCAAGTAGGTTGAGGTAAGGTTGTCTTATGAGTCCCAAAATGATATTTTCTACCTGCATATGATCCAATGGTAGACTTGTGTGTAGCTTATTCTTGGCTTGAATATGATGAGAAAATTGCATAGCTTCCATAATATTTTTCGGATGTTTTAGGAAAATCTCATGTTTAATGTATTGTTTTAATCCACTCATGTAAGCTTCCAAAAAATGCTCATCACTTATGTTATCCACCCTTGTGGCCAATACTTGAAATTAAAAATTATAATCTTCAATATCACCTAAGTGCTTGACTCTTGTCAATTGACTGAAATAGTCTTGTTCCTAAAATTTCCCATATTGTGCTTCTAAGTCTCTTGTAAATAAACCCCAAGTATAATGATAAGAACCGGGCTTCCTTTTAACTACCCATTTATACCATTGATATGGTTTTATCTCAAAGTTCAAACTTTCTATGTGAATCATTTTTATCATCCATAATATTATGTAGTTCAAAATATTTCTCTATTTGGTTCACCTAGGTAAAGGCCTATGTTCCATCAAACTTCCTTAATTCAACCTTGGGAAGGTTCACTCATTTTGGAGACCATCCATAACTAACTCCATTATTGGAGTTAAATCCCCCTAGAAAATTAGTATTATTGGAAAGTTTTTCAACCTGAACACTACCTTTATTTTCACGAGTCCCTTCAGAAATCTTATCAATTTGAGGGAACCTCCCATTTAAGGCTTCTGAAATACCTTTTTCCATTTGTTCCAAGTTTCCATCCATTTTTTGTTCCAACTGTTCCATTGTTATTTTAATATATTCCTTATTTTCATCCATCTTCCTTTCCATTTATGTTTGAGTATTCATCAAATCAACCTGTTTAACTGACGTATCCTTTAACTTGTTGATTTGACTATTCAATTTGGACAACTAGTTTTTCATCTCCTCATTTTCTTCATTATTCATGGAGGATATTTCTGGAGGTTGGTGAAGTAAATTTTGGATCTTTCTTTGGATCCATGGAAAATAGTTACTAGGTCCTAAGGAGAATGGAGTGGTAGGTGATATAGCTCTTAATATACGTGTGATTCCAACAATATTGCTTGGACCAATATCTCAGGGCACTAACTAAGGAGGCTCAATTGTTCCCTTAGCCATACTACCTGACTACCCATGTACTAGAGATTTGTCTCCCGTAGTGATGTTCTTAGTGTACTATAGCAACAAGATGATTGAATAGCTTACCTAAGGCTGGTTTCAAGTATACCTAGGGGAATTCCTATATACCCAAAGGTACATGGAAGTGATATTCTATCTATATGTACTACTTAATGTGGTACTACTCGAAGGGGTACCAATAGGGGTTATAGGGGTTTCCAACCAAGTGAAACAATGTGTTTCCAACCACGTGAAATCATGTGAATTTTTTGTGTGTATTATTCCTCAACCATAGTTTTACCTACTCAATAATAGATCATGTGTTATTTAAAGACACCAGAACACATCTCTAAAAAAATTAAAAAATGAGCTTGCTAACCATGGAAAAAACTCTTAAAATCACCAGAAAATAACTTGCGTGAAAACCCTAACTTCCACAAGAAGTATATCATAAAATATAATGATTAAAAATCTGAAAATGTTTATGCCTACACTTCACTTTGTCAACTCATGATTCTGAAAATTTCATAGTTTGAAACTTCATTGAAAAAAATTACAACAAAAATGCTAAGATGATTTCAGGATTAGTCAGAAACCTTGTCTTTCATGGATTATATCTCCGAAAGTATAGCGAACCAAAACCTAAAATTTTGACCACATGTACTATGAAATTTTTTCTCAATCTCCACAAAATTTCACTATCTTAAACTTCACATAATTTTTTTTTATAGCGAAACTTTCAAGAATGCTCGTTTAAAACTGATTTCAGGATGAGTCAAAAATCCTATATTACATAGGATATATCTCCGAAAGTATAAATATATACCTCCAATTTATGTTGTCTGGATTATGTTCTAAACAAAGTTATAATAAAAATTCCAAGATGGCTCACTTGAAGTAGCAAAACCCTAGGATCGATACTCTGATACCAAATATTATGAACCAAGTGACCTAAAAATGATAGAAAGTCAATGAATATAGTCCACTTCAAGGGGGACACCTTCTTTTTAAATATATCAAATTCACAAGACAAAATATGATGCTCCTCGGAATATATCTCCTTGGTGTATATATAGGAGACAAAGGGCACACTTATAATGAAAGGGTACAATGAAATGTTCTTGCCAACCTACTAATATAAAAAATAAACTAATGATGAATGCTTATTAGGGCCTTAACATATTCAAACCCTCATGTGCATTGAATAAACAAACCAACAACCCTAATATTCAAATACTCATGTGAGCATTATGAGAACAATGATTTTATTTTATACCTGTTGGTTTCATTATAAAGGGGTAGCTTATTTAGGTAGGTTGGGTTAGGTTACATAGATTTATATGTTAGGTTTATATGAGGAAACTCGAACATCATCCTCATTCTGTTTTCCATAATTTTGTACTAATTATGTTTTCTTCATTTATAGGAAAACAACATTTTCTTGACATCTACTTGAGAAACAAACCCCACGTAGTTACGACCTCTACTTTGACATGGATGTAATTGAGCTGACATTTGGACATTGATATATTGATGTATTAATGTCAATAAAATGATGTTTGAGACATGGATAAATCAACTTCCTAATAAAGGATTCTATTAACAATGATTGCAATGATAATGTTAATTTATCAATTCCATCACAAATATATGGCATTTATAAGCATTGATCTATTGATGTTATTGCATTTTTTCCTAGAGTAATGACCAATTCCAAGGCTAAAACTGACATATAGGGCTTATTTCAAAATTAACATCATATTAAATGTCATTTTTTACCCCAAATGTAGTAGTGAATGACTCTATGTAGAGAATTACTTTGAAGAATTTTGTAGCATGGCCATGAGAGTTGGTTTTGTATGAGTTAGTGAGGAAAAGATCATGCAATCTATAGATGCATTCGAGCTATCAATTTAAAGAAAGATAATTTTTGAAAAGATGCAATCATTATAAGAGGATTATCATTTGGCCTTGAGAATTGAGAAGGTTCATATGAAGTGAAAGCATGCCAGTAGGTAGTGAGAGGAAAAAGAAAAAAAATATATTCTATATGTGGTTGTAGAGAGTGTCGATTGTGAAAGTGGGGTGCATGTTGTTGAGAAAAATGATGAGGAAAATGCATGTCGTGGACATCATTCCAAAGGAGAGTGCAAAATAAGGAATTGCAGTAAAAGATTGTCAGAAAAAGATTGAGATAAAGCAACTTGTACAAGAAACTCAAGAAGAAACAGTGGAATTCCAAGGGGAAAATGTTGTAGCAATGATCGGTATTGTAATAGAAGGTGTTGGTATTGTAGAGGAGAGTAGTATTTTAGTGGTGGAGTTGGAAATAGATGATGTTACTACATATGTAACAATGTAAGAGATGCAACTAAGAAATGTTGATTCCCATTATGTTTTATGTGGTGACTTTGTTGCAAGTGAAGATGAATGTGCAACAAAGGAAAGAAACTAGAGTAGACCAAAGAAACCACACAACAATTGTAGTAGGGATGATTGATGTAAGAGAGGGGAGATGCAGCAAATAAACAAAAATGATATGAAGATGATTGTAGCAAAGGATTGGTTACAACAAAAGAGGAGTATGAGAAGATGCTTGTCAATTTTCAAATGCAACTCTATGTGACTAATTTTATATTTGAAAATTGCTTCCTAGTGATCTAACTATCATTGAACAACTTTACACTGAAATTATTGACTGGAAACCTATGCAGCGAAAACAACAAGATTGGAGATGAATCATCAATACACAAGAGACACAATAATTATATTTTGTAACTTTATCCAATCCTTCAAATATGAGGACAAAACTAGTCCTCTCAATGTCACCAAGTCTGAGGAAAAAACTAATCCTCTTAACCAATACAATGTCATCAAATATGAGGACAACCTTGTCCTTCAATAACCATACAAATCAAAATATCAAACCTCAACAATAATCTGGAAATATCTTCTGACCACAAATATGCTATAGACCACTTGTGCGGACTGTTAATGTCACCTGTCATCCTGTATGGATCTGTACCTCCCTAGAAAACCAAATACATGATTCACCTTAATAGAAACTGACGAACATATGCCTTTTTCTCCACTGCAAATCATGTATAACTTATACACAATTTTCCCTTCTACAACCCACATATATGCATGCTTCACTCCTCTACAAATTGTGTATAGATACATAAAACTTGTATAGTCACCTCCGTACAATTATCTCTATGTGTCCTTATTTCTCCTTGGCCAGATTCGTCACCATGAAAATTTCCCTTTGTTGAGATCACCAATCCTTCTCGGCACAAGTGCAGACTCACTTATGCCAACTCCATCATGTCACCACACTATGACACAATATGAGATGTCAAAATGATCTCTCTACTTTATATACAATCTTTAGGGGTCATCATAGAATCCTCTCTACAAGTCAACATCAAATTAGGATGTCCTTGTGGGTGTGAAGCCCCAACATAAGCCCACAAATCCCATCACCAAACTCATCAATCCCCCACTCAAATCCAAGGGGGTTTTCACCAAACTTAAAGTGTGATGTGGTTCCCACGACGCTTCCCACATGCCCAACACCTAGGGCTATGTGAGAATACATGCTCGAAGCTATAAAAATAAACAATGCTTAAGTAGTAAACATTGATGGAGTTCTTTGAGATAGTGGTAAAGGTGTGGAAGAGGGAGAAAGGGGAGACAATATGCACCATTGGGAGGGATCAGTTTGAGGTAGCGAGCCCCATTGGGTGATATTTTTATCAATTTCCATAGGTGGACATGTTGCAACAAGTGATAGAAGAGATTATGGTAATCATGATGAAATCTATATAGGTGAAGAAGATGGAAAAATTGAGTAGAAATTTGAGGAGTTTCTTACAATTGTGGGTTGCATAGGTGTGGATTATAAATATGAAGAAGAAGGATGCAAAGTAAAGAATAAAGAGGGATCAATGTACATAGTGTGGCCAAGGAGGAAGAAGAAAAGAGAGAAAATACAAAGATATTTGGTGACCATATTATTGTCGACGACCTTGTGAGAAATATGCTCACTAAAATTCAACCAAGGGAGCTTGATGTAGGAGCATCCCTCATGAGCTAAAAATCTTGCTCAAACATCACATCAATTTAGATTTGTTGAGTAGGTTTATAATATTATTTTTTTGTCTTTTCTTATTACAAAGGACTTTTAGATGCTACAATGAACTCCATCTATGGGTAGACCTATGGATTATGTTGATTCCTTGTCCCTATCACAAATATTAGAGTGTTTGTGAAATTGTGATATGTGTGGAAAATTTCTCATTAGTGAATCAATTGATTTCCATCAATTGGGTCTTGTCATTTATTGAAAAGGGGATAGATGATGGTGAAATCTAGGGAATGGATAATTATTAACATATTATTAATAGGAACCACAATTGTCCATATGTGTTACACAAGGCATTATATGAACATGAATTCAAAGAATGGAAGGAGGGTGGGACCATTAGTATGGAAGATGAAGCAATCACCCCAAGATTATATTACTTGGAAATTTATGATGGAACACGGGTGGTTGTGGAGTTGTCCCATATAATGCAAGAGAGAGATTGTTGTCCATGATTTGGGAAAAAGATAGGGGAAGCTTGATATCAGCTCAAATGTAGAGGAAGAGACCCCATTGAGATTGAATTGTAGTTGTGATAGAGGACAAGTTCCATTAAACCTAGAATTTTGTAATAAAATTGGGTTTTTCCATTCTTTGAGATACTAAATAAAAAATGCATATTGAGTTTTTGTTTCTATGGTATTCAAATTTAACTACAAAATTGTGTGTATAATTTTTTGAATTCACTTACATTGCATTGGTATTCAAACAATCCGTATCAACCCAAAAATATTTCAAGTTTAAGATAATAAATCATAGGAAGGAATAAGTGCCAAATTCCTACCGTTGTAACATATTTTGTTGTAATAGTTGCTACAACATTGTGATAAAACAGTTGTTGCAACACATGTTGTAATAGTTGCTGCAACACATGTTGTAATAGTTGTTGCAACACATGTTGTAACAATTGTTGCAACAGATGTTGTAACACTTGTTCCAACACTGTGTTGTAACATGTTGCTGCAACACCGACATGACGTATTTAGAGGCTATGAACTATGCATTTTCAGCTCCACGTGTATTTTAATAGGCTCATGACAAGTGGAAGGTTGAATAAGTGGGGAAAATGAATCATTTAAGTCACTACAATTGTTTAAATCTCGTCAACTCAACATTTAGAAAATGGTTTTGGAAAGGTGGACCATGTAACTAACCAGGGGGGAAAACAAGAAATGGTTGGGGAAGTTGAATGGTCTAAACAATTCAGCTGCCAAGAAACAAAAATATAAATGGGGAAAGAAAATAGTGCAGGGGGTTTAGCTCGAAAGGGATCAACAAAACTTGACTTCAATTCTCACAAGAAGATACATAAAAGAGAAAAGACAACAAAAGGGTCAGAAACAAAGGAAAGAACTATTCCAGATTTGTTTGAGATGTAATAAATATGTGAATAAATTTATGTTAGGATTAATGGAGATATTTTTGTTCACATCCATTAGTTTTATCTCTTATTTTCTTTTTCTGCAGTAGCAAAATTCCTCGTGGCATTCGTTAATGATTAATTTCTATTATATATTAGTATGTTGTTGGTTGTATACTATGTGGGTAGATGCCTAGTTTTTGTAAGGATTGATTGAAGATAGAATAAGTGGTATGAGAGCTGGTTCATTTCCTGAGTTGTGAGAGCACAGTTCCCGGAGGTAATGCCTGTGAATGTTAGTCCGAGTCACGGTTACAAGATAACTCATAAGGATTCCAATGTGAAGAGAACGAGAAGCACTAGGAGGTGAAAGGAATAGAGAACTTGAGGAATTATGAAGGAGGAATGATGAACTGGAAACCAGAAGGTATGGAGATGCTAGAACAGGTTCAGAGTTTGAAGATGATCCTGAAGAAGAGAGAAATGTTGAGAAAGTAGACCCAATAGTACATTTAATATCTTTTCTAAAAGATAGATATAGTGCAAGGGTCGAAGTTTCATGCTATGATGGTAGTTTGAAAGTCAAGACTCTCATTGATTGAATAGGAGAGCTTGAAATATATTTTGAGTATGAAAAATTTTAGGATCCCAATAGGGTTCGATTTTCCATGACTAAGCTAAAGGGTCATGATGAACTTTGATGGGATATGTTGCAGAAAGACATAGTTGATAATTGTCGGGGGAAGATTATAACCTAGAGGAAGATGGTGATCAAAATCAAGGAGAAATTCCTACTTGTCGATTACCAGTAGAATTTTTGCAAGCATGTGAAAAAATTAAGGCATAAAGAGACATATGTTCATGAATATACAGAGGAGTTTTTCAAACTATCCCTCGGGTCAGGAATAAAGGAACCAGAGTATCAAAGAGTGGTAAGATACATGAATGGGTTGAAGTATAATATTCATAATTAGATGAGTACGCATTACTTTTGTAATGTAGATGAATCCTATCAAGTTGATTTGAAGGTGGAAGAAAATATTGACAAAAGATTGTGGCAGATGTTCTAGGGAAAAGGAACTAGAGGTAGGGAATATAAAGTGCTTCTAAATACGATGAAAAGGAGGACGAAGTGACCAGTAGTTAAAATACAAGATGAGGAAGAAGTGCTAGTAGAGGCAGAGGTTTTGGTCGAGGTTAGTATGTGATTACATGTTATAGATGTGGAGTAGAGGGTCACGAAGCATTAGATTGTTTGGAGAAGAAGAACACTAAAGAAAAAATGAGTCTAGGACACAAGTTACCCAAGAATATTAGACAACAATTGCTTGTGGGAATGTGGAAGTACTTCAGCAAGAGAAAGGAGAAAACCTTATGTTTAGAAGAGTATTACTAAAGCACGAGACAAAGGTAGAAGAAGAGCCTAAATAGAGAAAGAGAGTGTTCAAAACCAAATGAAAAATTTAGGATAAGTGTTGTCATATTGTTATAGATGGAAGAAGTACAAAAAAATTAGTAACCACAGAAGTGATGGAGAAATTGAATTTGAAAATCATTCCACATCCAAATCTGTACAAGGTCTCATGGTTGAAAATATGACAATAAGTGACTATGATTGAGCAATGCTTGTTGAGTTTTCAGATTGGAAAGTTAAGTGAGCATGTATTGTGTGACATAGTAGAGATAGATTATGGTCATGTAGTACTCGAAAGACCATGGTTGTTTGACAGAAAAGTTTTCCATGATAGGAGGAAGAATACTTATGAATTTTTAAAGGATGGAAAGAGATATAGATTGGATCCAATGGTTGAGACTAATTTGAATGGTAATGATAGCAAGGAAAATGACAAAAAAAATATTTGCAATAGAAGTCGCATTATGTTGTGTTCATCTAAATAATTCTTGATAGAGCATAAGAGGAATAATTTATGTTTGGAATTAGTACCAAGATAAGTTTTGGAGATTGAAAAAATGAGTCCCATGCCACCAGAAATTCAACCTTTATTGAATGAGTTTAAGGAGATTGTTGGATATGATCTACTAGCAGGTTTACCTCCCTTGAGAAGTATATCACATCAGATTGATTTGATACTGGGATCAAGTCTACTGAATAAATGTCCTTATAATATGAATCTGGATGAGAGTGAGGAAGTAAATAAGCAGGTGCAAGAGCTGCTTGACAAATAATTGATCAAAGAGATTTTGAGTCTATGTAATGTACCTACAGTATTAACACCCAACAAAAGAGGTGAATGGAGGATGTGTATTGGTTCACGAGCTATTAACAAGATTGTTATCAAGTACATATTTCCTTTACCAAGGATGGATGACCTCATGGATTGTTTGAGTGGGGCCAAGTATTTTTCAAAGATTTATTTGAAGAGTGGTTACCATCAGATTTAGATAAGGAAAGGTGATGAAAAGAAGACAACGTTCAATACAAAGGATGTGTTGTTTGAGTGGTTAGTTATGCCAATTGGACTAACCAATGCGCCCATAACATTCATGAGAGTTATGACTGCAGTTTTGAAACCATTTTTGGGAAAGTTTGTTGTTTTGTACTTAGATGACATTTTGATTTTTAGCAAGACCAAAGAAAAACACTTAGAGCATGTGAGAAAGGTGTGACAATAGTTGAGAGAAGAGAAACTACTGATCAATTTGAAGAAATGTACATTTTTGAAGGAAGAGTTAGTACACTTAGGATTTGTGATTTCCAAGGAAGGTTTGAAGATGGATTCTAAAAAGGTTAAGGCTATTTTGGAGTGGCCAACACCTAAGTGTATGTTTTATGTGAGGCGTTTCCATGGTTTGGAAATCTTCTACAGGAAGTTTATCAGAAATTTCAGCAATATTTTTGCACCACTTACTGAATGCATGAAGAAGGGAAATTTTAAGTGGACAACAATAGATAGGAAGTAATTTGAAGATTTGAAGAAAAAGGTAATTGAACAACCAATTTTAGCACCTCCAGATTTCAAGAAAGTTCTTCAAGTGGATTGTGATGCAAGTGGTTCAACAATTAGAGAAACTTTGACCCAAGAAGGAAGACGAATTGTGTTCTTCAACAAGAAATTGAATGATGCTAAGAAGAAGTACTTTGTTTATGATCAAGAGTTTTATGTTATTGTACAAGCCTTGAAGAGATGGTTACATTACTTGTTACCAAAGGAGTTTGTCTTATTTATTGATCATAAGGTGTTGCAGTACATCAATAGTCAGGGTAAGTTAAATCAAAAGCATTCCAAATGGGTAGAATTTTTGCAAAGTTACTCGTTTGTTTAGAAACATAGGTATGGAAAGTCAAATAGAGTTGTAGATGCATTGAGTCGAAGAATAATTTTTCTGAATACTTTATCAGTTGAAGTTGTTAGCTTGGAATGCATGAAATAATTGTATGCAGAAGATGCAGATTTTGCAGAGGCTTGGAAAGTGTGCAAAGCGCCTTGGAGCATTGATAGAACACCATATTTGGATTTTCATCTTCAAGAAGGTTTCTTGTTCAAGAACTAAGGTTTGTGCATTCCATAGAGCTCATTGCAGCTGAATCTTATTAGAGAGTTGCTTAGAGGAGGTTTGGGTGGACATTTTGGCATTGATAAGACCATGACATTGGTGAGGGAAATTTACTTTTGGCCTAGCATCAAAAAGGATGTTAAGAAGTTTGTTGAGTGTTGCATAATTTGTCAACTCGCCAAAGGAAAAAGTCAAAACACAGGATTGTATACACCACTATCGGTACCCGAGAGGCCATGGGAAGATATAAGTTTGGATTTTTTTTTGGCACTGCCTAGGATGCATAGCGGTCATGACTCCGTGATGGTTGTAGTGGACATATTTTCGAAGATGGCACATTTCATACCATGCAAGAAAACAAATGATGCTACTAAAGTTGTTGTTTTATTTTTCAGAGATATTGTGAGATTACATCGGAATTTTTCAAGGATACTTTGGAAAACGATGGGTTCCAAATCACTGTACATTTATGCATATCATCCTCAAACTAATGGAAAAACCGAGGTGGTGAACCGAAGTATTGGAAATTTGTTAAGGAGTTTGAGTGGGAAGAAGTCGGGACAATGGGATTTGATCTTGGGGCACATTGAATTTTCTTATAACGATTCCATTAACAAATCTATAGGAAAGAGTCCATTTCAAATTGTTTATGGAAGGTCACTGAAATGAGTTGTTGATTTGGTTAAGTTTCCCAATCTAGAGGACAAAAGGAGTGTTGATACAAGCAAATTTGTAGAGAGTATGCAAGAAATGAATGAACAAGTTAAGAGAAAGATACATCAGAGAAATACCAAGTTTAAAGGAGCATATATGTGAAGAAGATGAATTTTTTTTGAATAAGGAGATTTGGTAATGGTGCACTTGAGGAAGGAAATATTTTCCAAATACACATATAGTAAGCTTAAATACAAGAAAATTGGGCCATGCATAATTTTGAGAAAGGTTTTCGATAATGCATATAAGTTAGAATTACCAGAAAATTTTGACATTTCTCCAATATTCAATGTGGTTGACTTGTACAGGTTTCATGAGGGAGATGAGAATGATGAAAAGGATAACCTGATCAAATTGAAGTGACTTCTTGTTAAACCAACCGAATAATTGGAACAAGTTTTGACGAAGAGGATTCACAAGAAGACCTTAAATAAAACGTATTTTGAATATTTAGTCAAGTGGAGAAACATGGGTTCTGAAGATGCAATGTGGGTTTCTGAAAATGATTTAGAGCACCTTCAAGGATATTCATCCTTTGATAGATATACAATTGCATCCACATGATATGGGGCTCATGTTTTTCTTACCAATGATGTCTAATGTAGGATCATCTTTGGCCTCAAGTGTTGGACACACCTACCACACT
>JASDQU011027158.1:31891-47487 GCA_032191745.1 Picea mariana | reverse complement strand
CTTTCATGTCATTGTCTGAGTTGCATTGGACAATACCACTTCCTTTCTATGACATTGGTACTTATAGATGATTAGTTTGTACATCTCGTGTTTCAATATATCCTCCTCTGATTTTGAGACATAGATCCACTGTGTATCTCTTCATGGTTATGATCTCTTTTGACATGGATCCACTATGTACTTATTTTCGTGGCCATGATCACTAATTATATACATATTTCATGGATCCACATTGTACTTTATTTGGAAACCATGCTTTTGTCCCTCATGAGCATGGGTATGCCCACCTCGGGAAGAGAGTACTCTTGTTTATATTGTATGTTTTGTCCTGGACTAGTGTTCGGAAAACTCTACATGGGCCCATTACACACTCACCTCCTCGATTTTATAATGTATTTTGTCCATCAATTTCTCTTCTTACCTCACACATTAGGGGGCATATGTTATAGAATCATTTTTCACCTCATATGCATTGATTCCCTATTGGTCTGGTTTAGATACCCTTTCCCTACATGCAGATTCAATCCCCCTATATTCCTCCTTAGAAACCACTAAGAAAAACCCATGTTTTGAAATGTACACGCCATATTATTTATGCAGACTACATACACTGTACACAAGTTTATATTTATTAGCATGTGTATACATTTATTTGGTTCAAAAAAATATAATTTTGCTAAATTTCAGGCATGGTTTATGGGTTTCACCGGTTCTTGACCCCTATTGTCTGTGGATAACTACTCTAACCACTTATTTAGAGTATAAAAAGGAGACAAGGGGTAGAGGAGATATCATTACTCATGAAATCATCATTATGCTAGCCATTTGTTTTTAGAATCTACAATCCCCTTATCTTGTGTCTGTGAATTATCCCCTTTAGATCTGAAAACCCCTATTTCTAGTAGTGTTTTCTCCTTTTATCTTGTTAGAATGATAGCACTTCTCTTTCTCGGACCTGTTTTGAGTGAAGAAGTTGGAGGTTGAGTTGATATTCTTTGGCTCGGGTGGAGAAACCTAGGTGCTAATTCCCGAGCAATGCCACAACAATTATAGGTTATAACATTCCTTAACTTCGATGTTAAATAAATAAAGAGTTCTCTTTCTCATCCATATTTGTGTTTTATTTTATTAATTTTTCATTTGAGCATTTAATTATCTAGAACACTAATGAACTTTATTTTAATTAACATATTTGAAAGTTAGTTATTTTGTAACTACCTATATTGCAATTGTCTTCTTCGTTGTGTTCAGGTGGTTGGAGAAAGTGTGGGAGAGAAATGTTGGAACAAAGTTTCAAGCAAGGGATCTACATCAAATGATTGGATCCAGGTTTGTCTCCTTCCTTCTTATTAAAATTTAGTTAATTAGTTAGTTGCAATTTGTTTAACTTTCTTTTGGGATTGAGTTAGGTCTTTGGTCAACCATTCTGTTGTGGTTGTAATCCAAAACAATAGAAGTAAATTATCTGTCAACAAATACACCGATGTTTTTACATGGTTAAAACCATTAAAGAGAGAAATAATCCACGACCCCAACTAACGTGGCCACTTGAGGAAATATATTAATGCAAAAGAAAAATATTTTACAAGAGAGTTTCTCACAATTGATCATCAGTAAATGACCCTCCATGCTCTTTAAATAGAGATCATGGACCAATCGAGTGTTAAGCCATGTATCAATATAGTCATCAAGATCGAGGAGAATATGATTAGTCAGATCACTCTATGTCTAGAACATATCATGACATCGAATTACATAACTACAAATGCATACTAATCCATACTAAAGAAACACATTTTTATCTAAAGACATATTAGACCAAGTTGAACTTAACTAAATCCTAATTGTATATATATCCTAAAATATCCCCTTAAGAACAACTTGGGATAGGATTGACGGATTTGAAAAGGTGACACAATATGAGAAGGAAGGAGGCATTAGAGCCTATCCCCCCTTAATGACAACTTCTTGAAGTCCTAACATAGATCGAAGTTTGGAAAACTTCACTTTTGTAAGACTTTGTAAAAATGTCTACAACTTGATCTTCTATAGGGAAAAAAAGCACTTCAATAACTCGATCATGGGTGACCTTTATGATGAAGTGGTGCATAGTTAAATGTGTTTTTTGCATTGATGTTGAACTAGATCTTTGGTGAGCTTGATGGAACTCTGATTGTCACACCAGGGGGTCGTCAAACTCTGAAAGTATTTGTCAATGCCATAAGAATTATTGATTTGAATTAACCCCTGCTCGGTACTCTGCTTCTACTGAAGAAAAATAAATATCCTATTGTTTCTTACAAGTTCAAGTGTTCGGTTCGAAACCAAGGATAAAAACATAACCTACAGTAGACTTTTAACCATTAGGTTTGTCGACCCAATCTAAATCAGTGAAACCAACCAACAAAGGATTCCCCCATGAACTTTAATGTATCCCAAGCTGAATTATACCCTAGACATACCAAAGTATCATTTTTGTTTATTTCCAACAACAAAGGAAATATAAGGACATATATTATTTAAATGAATAAGGCTACCAACTAACTGACGGGGTTGGTTTAGAATATTCCATGTGAAAGTGATGAAAAATGTCACAAGAATACTTAGACTGAAAAAGTGAAATACTTTCTTAGTTTGCAATACTTGGAGACCAAGGAAATAATGCAAATAGCCTTAGTCTACCATTTCAAAATTATTTTTAAGATTGGATTTCACATGGGTTAAAATTTTAGGGTCACTACTAGTGAGGATAAGGTCATCAACATAAAGAACACGCATTATGATATGGCTTCCTACTTTCTTGGTATAGAAATTAGGGTCAGAATGACATATAGAAAATCCAGTGTCAAGAAGAAAGTTGTCCATTTTTCATACCAAGCTAGAGGAGCTTGATTGAGACCATAGAGAGATTTCTTAAGGCATCATATAAGGTTGCAATCATTTTGGACATAGCCAAGAGGTTGTTCCATGTATATTTATTCTTGCAAATCTCCATGCAATAAGGTATATTTAACATTCATTTGATGGACCTTCCATTTATGTGAGGCAAGAAGAGCTAGAATAAGATAGATCAAATTCATTTTGGCTATAGGGCCAAAGGTTTAATTGTATTCAATGCCTTCCACTTGAGAGAATCATTTGGAAACTAATTGGGACTTATTTCTTTCAACACTTTCATTTGATGCATATTTAGTTCTATACACCCATTTACTTCTAACAAGTTTTCTATTTTCTGGAAGAGGTACAAGATCCCAAGTATTGTTTTCCAATAAGGAACAATATTCTTCATTCATTGTTGTGTCCCAATATGGATGGAAAAAAGATTCTACAAATGTGTTTGGATCATTATTCTATGAAACTTGACCCAAAAGAGAGGAGGCTCATTGGAACTGTGTACGTGTGCGATGTTGATCTGTAGGATCATTGACAAGATCACCAATTGCTTCTCATGTTGAACATAACCATTTGGGAAGCGATCGTGTTGGTGTAGGTTCATGTTCAATGGACTCATCTGGAGGAAGGTGAGTAGGTGGAGGTGCATTTTCATCCTTGTTGTCATCATCTAAAGAAACCAAAATAGGAACAAAAGATGGAAAAAACGTCGAAGATGGATCTTAGGCCGAAGACGACACAAACGCCAAAGATGATACAAATGCCAAAGATGGATTGAAAACTGAAGATGGCACAAAAAAAAAATTAGGCTTGCAAGACAAGATATTTTCATCAAATTTAGCATCTCTTTTAATAATTATTTCATTGTAATGGGGTTGAATAAGTTGGTAACCTTTGACATCTTCAAAATATTCGACAAAAATGCACTTCTAACTTTTAGGTTGTAATTCTCTCCTTTTCTTATCATGAATATGAGCCCATGCTATACTACCAAAAACAAAGAAGTGGCTTGCATATGGCTTAATTTTATTCCATCCTTCTTACAATGTTATATTTTAAAGTCTTTGTGGGAGTGTGATTTACAATGTAATTTGCACAGTTGATAGCTTCTGCCAAATAATGAAAATTTAATCCTTTAGATTGGATCACACAATTAACCAATTATTTTAATGTGTTATTATTTCTCCTAGAAACACCATTTTGATGTGGTGTATATGAAATAGTATGTTGCATTTGAATGCCTTGTGCAGTGTAATAACTTGTAAATTTGTTGTTCACGTATTCACCTCCATTATCTATTTTTAACCATTGAAGTTGATGTCTATATTGTTTTTATACAAGGGCCTTGTAGGCCAAAAACATGTCAAAAATTTCACTCTTAAGTTTTAATAAGTAAACCGAAGTGTGTCTAGAGAAGTCATCAATGAAACTTAAGAAGTGCTTGCACCTAAAGAAAGAAGGAGAAGAAAGTGGACCACAAAAATCATTGTGAACAATATGCAAAGGGACGGAGGCATGCTAAGAGGCATGTTTGTGAAAATGATCCCGATGATGTTTGTTGAGAACATAACCGGAACAAACATCGTATCTACAAAAAATGAGAGGAATATCGGTAACCAATATTTTGATTACATAGTTTTTGCAATGAGCAATAGTTTAGATGACCAAACCATTCATGCCAAAGTTTGTTCAAGTCATCATTATGAGAAACAAAAGCTAATAGAAAAGATGATGACCCAAAGTTGTCAAATTTGTACAACCTGGTAATATCATCAACAATTCTAATTACTAGGACATGCTTAGGATATTTTAAATCCTTGATTACAACTTGGTGAGGTGAAAACTCTACTATTTTACCTTCACCTCAATGAGTGATATGATACATCGATAGAAGCTTGCAAGAAAAGACTTGGAACACATAATAAATCATGCAAATGACCATTATCTTCCTGAAATGTTCTATTATCACCGACAAATATTTTTTTGGTGTTACATTCATTAAGAGTAGAAAAAATAGCTTTATCTTTAGCCATATGATAAGATGTTCTAGAATCAATAAGCCACTTATTAGAAGAAGAAGTAGATGTTGCATAGAAGGAGAAACCAAAAGCAGAAAGTGCATGTCCATGAGAAGAAGAGGTAGAAGAAGAAGAATCAAGATTGATGTTGTGTGTCTTCATCACTTCTTCTAAGGCTTCCATCTTTTTAAAACATTTTGACTTGAGATGACAATCTCGCCCAAAAAAAATTGCAATGCATGTCAGTCTTTTTACTTTTAGAATTTTTCTCCTTTGTCACTATTTAGAGTAGAATTTGGTTGAGATGGTTTCAGACCCTTGTTTTTCGTATTGTTGTTGTGAGGATGTTGCTTCTTGGGATGCTTGGTTTTTGTCTTTATACTATGCAACTAAGGATATCTAAAGGTCACATTATCTCTATGCCACCATTTAGTGACAACTTCATGTAATGAATATCATTACTGCAACATGTCCTAGAAAAATTCTAAAGATATCATATCTCCCATCATCCCCCTTTAACACTATTGTGTTACCAATACACATAGCTAAAATCCTTGACCAAGACAAGGTACAATAGAACAATTATCTCCACAATGCCACAAAATCCTCTTTGAAACTGAGTGAAGCATACTCATGCAACAAGGCTTAGAAAGAGAGTTTTTCAAAACTTGAACTCCCAAAACATCTCCCCACACAAAAGTGGAGCAACAAGAGCTCATGCATAAAAGATCAAAACATGGTTCTCAAAAAGTATTGTCAAGAATAGTTTTTGAAATCATAGTATTATCAACCAAGCAATATCAACCATGGAACCTACAAACATAATCGTTACCAAATCATCCAATAAGAGCATCAACCATAGTCAATTACAACTTTGTAAAAAATAGTACAAAACCAAAAACAAAATAAATTTGTCTTTGTTTGATTAAATTGATTTTGATTTCTCGATGTGTATTGAAAATTAGTTTCTTGGTACATGGACCATCATTAAACTGAGTGATCCCTAAGTCTACACTCATTTTTCCTTCCCCTCACCGTTTCAATCAAACAACTCTATCAATTCTTGTCAACCAATGGAAACCATTAGTGGGTTCTCAACAATATCAAGCCAGGTATATGCATCCCAACAAGGTCAATAGTTCATTCCCCCCTTAAACATGGCTTGATGGATCAAAACAATCAATCGGGCCCACATACTAGGCTCAAATAAAAACTATACCTCATGCAAAACAATAATCAATCGGACCCACATACTAGGCTCAAATAAAAACTATACTTCATGCAAAAGATGCTCAGAAGACTATCCAAGAGAGAATCCAACAAAGATTGCAACTGCATTGAATCAATCGATCAATAAGAATAAATAGGAGAATCATATGAGTGTACAATGGATTACACACATCTGTGTGAAGTCCTAAAGCACCTATTCAAATGCTTCCATTACCAATCATTAGTGCAGCCACAATCAATCCTGGTAGTTAACACTAGTCCAAAATTTTGCCTCCTCTACAAAGATTTGTAAGCATCGCTACCACCATAACAATAATTTCAACTCTTGGATGAACTCTCCTCTCTATGATGAAGATATTGATATGGCAAAGTCCTGTTCTCATTGAACAAAAGATTCATGCTCAAATGAAGGTGAAAATGTCCCTGCAAATAAACAAAATTATCATTTGTGTTCAACTCATGTGTGTTATCATCAACCAAATCATCATTTGATCTAGGTCATGCTCTTTACATTTCAATGGAATGACCTTTAGCAACAAAGAAAACAGATATGGGTGCAAAATAACCTTCGACCTCTATTTGAAAATGGAGTGTCATCATATCCGAGCCCTTCTCTCAAAGGTCTCATTTCAATTTCTGTTGGAACAACAATACCTTATCCACTCTTCCCAAGTCCACCACTTGTATATTCCCTCTAGCATAACAACCAAGACCTAATACATCTATGTATGTTTCTCAAATTAAAAAGACACCAAATTATTAATAGCCAACAAAATGCATGAGTAACATTAAGTTTGTCCTTCTTATTGATACAAGGATCAATGCTACTACAAATATCATCATAGATATCATTAAAAACATCTTAAGAAGCATCATCATCCTTAATACGCTACTAGGAAAGACATTTAACCTCTTCTTCCAAAGAACCAAGCAATTATTTATTATCACAATAATCATTTATAAGATCTTGACAAACCTCTTCATGAATTTGCTTTACTTATTTAACTCATTTATACGAAGAATTGTCATACATTTTCAACAAAATCAAAATACTTCTTAAGAAAGAAGCTTTCTAACCTACTAATGCAATATTTTCATAACTTGGTAACTTCTTGAACTAGGTCTTTGAAGTTACCCTCAATCCTTAACTTGGTGACTTCTTGAGCTATTCCATCTTAATTTTTAATACTTATCAATGACACCAATGGTTTGTGAGCAAGGCACAAACTATGAAGGCCTATCCCCATGAAACACTAATTTAAAATACCTTAGTGACCAACGCAATGTCCCCTCGGCAAATTCCAAGTTTTAAACAAAGTGTAATGGGTAAATTCACTACAAGCTTCACCCCTTTTCAGAGCCGTGAAAGAAGCTACGAGGCTCATTACAAGGAGGTAGCCACGCAAAAAAATTAAGCTCAAAACCTCACTACAATTCGAAATGGCTCATGTTTACAGAGTTTGTTGGCCACGGTCAGAGTCTGTTCGACACTGTTGACACTGACGACATCATTTGATCTCTTCGATTTGAGCTCTTCGATTCTCACCAAGATTCTTAATAGGTGTTTTTGTTAAAGTTGGAATTAGGGCGAAATTTTATTTTTTATTGCTTAAATTGCATTTTTGAATTTAGAAATGAATTCAGGGTCCTCAAAAACCTCGATCACTTGGTTGGTGCCAATAAATGGACTAAGCCATTGTTAAGTGGATCACTGTTGTTCTTCCTCATGGAATGCACCACCGAGGCACACCTTCCTCAACTAACCTTTTAGGCTCACTTGTTTTCCTTTATTCACCAGATGTGGCGTGTCATGCTCAACATATCACTTTCCATTCAATATGCCAAACCAATCCCAACTAGTGGGAAGGGCACTACTCACAGATTCCTCTGTTGATTCACAAGTCGCACAACCTTTCTCTTCACACCAAGCTTTGTATTTTGTAATTCACACGGTCATAATTAAAAGAGTTTGGGGCTAGGACTTCACTAAATTTGGGGCTAGGACTTTACTAGAGAGAAAGTGAGCTAAAGGACTTGTAAGAGAAAGTTATGTTAGGGGCTAAGCCTAAGGAATATAATAAAATATTTCTAAAAAATCCAAGTCTAAAGTTTGTCATGTTTATGCTTTTATCGTAAGTCTTTGTGAAGGGACAAATTCCCAAGAGAGAGGAAGTGGTTACTCTTGTTCCATTTGTCATGTAGTTTGCATGCATATTTAAGTTGGGGGCTTAGTGTGTTTGGGGGATCTTCTGTTAGTGATTTGAACGGATGTTGGTCTGAATAGGAGATTGCGTTCCTTGTTGTGAGTTGAACCAGAAAAATAATGGAGTTGGACACTGTTAGAGCTGATACCCTATAAATCCTTGGTGGTTTGGGTTGTGAAGATATAGGTTGTCAAGCCTATGGAACAATTCTCTTGGGTAGGAGAATTTGTTGGGGTAGATTTCCCTGTGTGCTAGCCTATTGGGGTTCTTGTCAGCTCCTTGAGAGCATCCTTATGTTCCAAGTGCCACAAAACTCTGAGACCTCCTAGTCGTCCTGTTGTTGAAGCCTTGGAAGAGAAGGGGTACAATTGAAGGATTGTAGAGTAGTGAAGGGGTACACTTCTTTGGGTGTGAAACACTGAGGGGAATGAGAGGTTGTGAGGGGGAAATACTGCTAGAGTTGGTGTCATTGGCCTGGTTTTCTTGTTGAGTGTTTTTAGACTTTGGTGGGACTGGTGAGAGTACCTTTTCCCTAGTGGATTCATAGCCCTGGCTTGTGGGTGACCTGCTATTGAGAATTGGAACAACAATTTATACAATTGGGAGAAACATTAGAGGTCTGTAGCTAGTTGGTGTTTCTCTTCAAGATAAGTGCCATGGCATTGGATGCTTAATTTCTTGCTTTAAATTGTTGAATTAATATGTTTTACTTCTGTTGTGTTTAATGGTTTAGGCTGCATCTTGCGCAGTGAAGAATGATCAACATGTTTTATTATGCCTATACATAAATTCTACATGTTTTTGGTTGCTTGTTGGGTTGTATAATTGTAATTTATGCAGGGTAGATTGTACAATAGATTACTATTTTGTGTTGGGAAAATATAATGATGGTAACATAGAGGAATATTGTGGTAGTGTGCTAAGGTTTGGTCCTAAGAACGTTATTTACATGTATCAGAGGAAAAAATTTTGTGGCATGCCTCGACTTGGGGCTAGGAATGCTACATTGTGGTATCAAAGCTATGACAAAGTGTTTATGGAGTAGTGTAGCTCATCCTTGAGGCTAGGGACACTACATTGTGATATTAGAGCAATAGTTAACAACACTCGCATTGTATGGGCCGAGAACCAGGTCGAAATTGAAGCAATTATAAAGCCTTCGGGATGGAATTGGGAGCAATTTCTCAATTTCTGAAGTTCAAATGAATGATAAATCGACATGAGAATGTCAAATTGTTGGTGAGGGTATAGAATCAACTGCACAGAGCCTAAAATTAGTCATGAGAAACTAAGTTGTCGAATTTTTCCATAGCGATCGAAGAGAGAAATTTGAATTTTGAATTTTGGTCATTTTTGAACATTCAAAATTATGAAAAAAATTGGGGATTTTTAGTACAAAAGATGTCAGGATGATGTGGGTGTGACATATGGCAGCCATGGGAATAGGTGGTAGTCCATAGGAGGGGCACCTTGAACCCATGGGTTGACACGTCGTACACTAGGATCAAAGATTGAATAGTGAATGTTTGGGAAATCCGTGAATCCAAGAATCTGAAGGACCAAACAACGAGATCTTTAGCTGAGTCTTGGATCCTGGATGCAGTGCAAAATGACGATAGAACTGCCATTTAATTCGAGACATCATATTAGATCGCCATCAACTATCAATCGTTAAATCCATTGAGAGCGGGGACAATGGGGACATGCGGACAACCAAGCATCTAGAGTCCCTCGACGTAAAGTTCCATTGAAAGGGTTAGATGTTGCATCAACAACCACCTCAATGCCATGCCAGTGCCACATGTTGAGGGATGCGATAGATGACATGGACTACCACAAAGGCATGCCACGATGGCAATATGACAGGTCTAATGGGTGATGTGGAAGCCACAGTGGAAAGGGCATCAAAGCAAGTTGTGGGGTTGGAATAGATCTTGATCGTCAGATATAAGGGTTGATGGATCTCAATCATCGATTGGTGCCAAGCTACCAAGATCCAAGGTGAGCTCAGGAGGGGATTGTCGCCTCAGATATCCAAAAGAAACTTATAGTGGCTTGAAGCATAAGCTTGAATCCCCAGTGCCCAGTTGGTGTAAAGTTCCAACATAGATTTCCACTAACTAGATAACTGGACCACCGACAACCAAGAAGTTTATGCATATCAAAATTGGGGATCCATCAGAGCCCAGTTCTCTGTTGGGGTAAGGTTTCAGGATAGGGTTCCATTATCCAAATAACCAAACCATTGGCAACTGGGGGGTTTTATTTGTGTCAATTGTTATGGGATCCAAGGGATCTCGGTGCTTAGTTGGATAGAGTTCCACCCCCAGGTTCCGCCTGTCAGCTTGTGGGGTATGTCGTTGGCTATTGGCCATACATGCCATGTCAATAAGCCATCTCAACAACAACTTCGACTCCATGTCAATAGGATGCCATGTCAACAAGCCATCTCAACAACAACTTCGACTCCATGTCAATAGGATGCCATGTCAACAAGTTTGTGACATATTTTTTTAAATTTGTTTAAAATTTGGGGAAAGTGCAAAAAAATTCAAACAACCATAACTTTTTTGCTAAGATCTCATAATTGAGCAAATGAATGGTAATTGGAAATCCTAGGAAGAGCATAATAAATCTATTCAACCATATTTCAAAGACGGGTAATAGATTTCATTGGCAAGTCAATTCCGGCATGATGCGTCAATTCCGGATAACCGGCAATGGAAGTAACAACAACGACAATGGCAGTAACAACAACAAATAACCGATAACAGAAACAAATATCAGCACACTACCCTCTATAGATTCACCCCACTAGTAATAGCAGCAACGACAATGCAAGTAACCAACGACATTTAGGACCAACAACAACGGTAATGTCAGTAACAACACATCATTCATTGTTTCTGAATGTATGCAAACTGTTTGGAGAAAGCTATTAATAACAAGAAGTAGATGCGTGATGTTTTAAAGGCAGTAGCAGACATCCAGGGACAGGGAAAAGGGACAGGGACAGTGGGCTCATCTCGAGGGATAGTGGGCTAACAAAGGATAGGGACAATGGTCTAACAGGGACAGTGGGTAGAGCAACAAGTTTTCAGTGGTCAGACCAACAAATAGTGAAAGGTTAAGCATAAAAAAGAGGGTCAGCTTTGGGCAGAGACTTTGATTTCCCTTAATATCATCATGACAATGGGACAAGAAACTTTAGAACCCGTGGAAACAAATTATATAGGGCAAATGAAAATTGCCTCATCAGCCAAAACTGGAAAGTGGGTTTGGGTTAATGCCAAACAGTACCGGGGCATTTTAAAACAAAGGCTAGCTCGTCTGAAATGGGAGCAGACAAGGAAAAAAATGTCTCAAAGGGAAAGTACTTGGGTCCTTCGCAAGAAACAACATTCAAACAAGTCCTCTTTGCAAGTATGTGGCAACAAGTCCAAAGGAAAAGGAAAAGTCATTGATGATTATACCTTATATAGTCCCACATCCACACCTCTCACTTGGTCATCTGATCTTTATGTGAAAGAACTGTTAAAGGTAAAAGAGAGGTTGGAAGTAGTAGAAGCTAAAGTGTTGGAAAGAGATTGTACAATCCATAGAATAATAGTCGAAAACCAGGCTTTAGCAAAAAGAAACAAAGTTTTGAAGGAGCAAGTGTCATTGCTACAGGAAGCTCTCCGAATGGGGAAAACAGAATGGAAACGGATGAAAATGGAAGTGCAAAACATGAAGAAAATTGCAGTGGAGAATACAGAGGTGATGAATGCGAAGCCATCCCAGGATAAGGGGAAAGTAGTTACCCAAATAGACAACAATGAAGAGACATCAAGAGAAGAGAGGAAAGGAGATTCCGCAAAACTCTCCAAAACCTGGGCTCAAATTATTAGCAATCCTACTAAGAGGGAAGGAGAAAGAAACATTCAGGGTGACAACATGCAAGATGAAGAAAGTAAAGAAAGATAGGATAAAGCAACAAACATAATCATCAAGGGGGTGAAAGATTATGGGAAAAATGAATGTACTCTTGACCTTGCAAGAGACTTCTTGAAAGACAAGCTCCAATGGCAAGGAGAAATATGCCAAGCATGGAGAGGAGGCAAGCCTAACGGTGAGAGAGCCAGGCCCATAAAAGTCATCATGCCCAACTTGCGTGATAAAAATATCATTCTAAGCAGGAAGCAGTTCTTGAGGGGTTCTCGATTTTTTCTAGAAGAAGACTTAACTGTAAGACAACAAGAGGAAAGGAGGGACGAGATGACAAAATTTAGGGCAGCAAGAGATGAGGGAAAACGAGCATGGATTTATAAAGGCAAAGCTGTGATAGCACAATTTGGACCTCCTTCCAAAACAAGGCAACAAGACAATAACAAAGAAGAGGCAGCAAACTCTTCAGCAAGAAATGAGGAAGCAAGGTCAGTATGGGCAAGCAGGGCCAAAGACTCAACAATGAGTCTCTGGCATGCCAAAACAAATAACAATCAAATCGTACCCAGGTTTCCTTAAGATTAGTTTGTTGGAACTGCAGGGGTTACCCATGGAGACGAGGACCTAGGTTAGGGCCTATTGCGGAAGATAGAGACATAATTTGCCTCATAGAAACACATGAGCATGAAGGGTGAAAGACACCTTTGATTTGAAGGGTATTGGAAGATAGCAGTGTGGAACAAGGCAACAAGGAATGGAAAAGGCAACGAGGGTATCATGGTATTAGTAAGAGAAAAATAAGGTTGTTTCATTCAGCTAGAAAAAGAAGACCCAAATAATCAATTTGTCTGGCTTAAAATATCAGAAACTTGAAATCACATCAGAATTGCAGCATGTTATTTTGCGCCGCAAGTTTAAAAAATCTACAAAAGTAGAGGGCTTGACCACAAAGATCCCTTTTCAACCTTAAAAACAAATATTGCAATATATTCTCAGCTAGGTGAAGTCCTTATAGTGGGGGATTTCAATGCTAGAACTACAGGTGAACAAGCTAGCATTCTTTGTTGCAAAGAAGACGGTGACCCTATCTGGCTTACAGAAGAGAGTAATCATCAGTGGGAACGAATTTCAGAGGGTAAAGGCTGCAATTTCTTTGGAGAACAATTGCTTACGCTATGTGGGGCTTTCGATTTAGTCATTTGTAATGGTATGACTAGATGGGAAAAGTCTGGTAATTTCACTTGCAATACTTACAACGAAGCAAGTGTAGTAGATTATGCAATTTGATCTCATAATCTGTGTGGGAAAATGGAGGAAGTGTTGATTGGAGATCAAATTTGGGACTTAAAATCGGACCACAAGCCAATTTATTTAAGTTTCTCTTGGACCAAAAAGAAGCAATTAGGGTCAAAAACTCAGTGTGTTCAACAAAATCACCCAAATGGCAGAATTCTTTTGACTCCATAGAATTGTAATACCTTCAAAAAAACGTTAGAGAGGCTCTTCGAGAAGGAGGAAATCTCATTTCATGGCTTTCACAATCACAGATTAACACGTTTAATTCAAAGCGCACTTGTTGAGTGCGAAAGAGAAAAAATTAAGAAGTCTGAAACAAAATGTTTTCTGGTTAATGCTTGGTTTGGTGAGGAATGCAAAAAGGAAAGGAGAAGGTGGAAGGAATCAAACAAGGATAACATAAAGCTCAAATCTTACCAGCAAATAGTAAGAAAGAAAAAGGCTGATTTCATGGTTTCGAGGAGAGAAGAACTAATATTCCTTGGGAAAAATAACCCCAAATTGTTCTGGAAGGAGATCCAACCGAAAAAGGTGCAAATTGAAAACAAAATTATAACTTCTAAGTGGTTCGACTATGGAAGACAATTTTATGAGCAGAATCCCAAGGTTGACCCTCCTCCCTTGGTCAACGTAGATACATAACTCTTCACGGTGCAAGAGGTAGAGATGGGTATCAAGAGGTTGGGAGCTGGAAAAGAAAAAGACTTAGATGAATTCCAAGCAGAGTATCTAAAGTGGGGCTTAAAAATTCTTTCACCTTACATCACAAAAAATTATAACAACATCATACAACAGGGGTTCCCCACAGATTGGACAATTAGTATGGAAATATCTCTTTTCAAGAGTGGTGATGTCAATAATCCCTCCAATTATAGAACCATAATGATAAACCCCTTGTTTGCAAAGTTATTTGGAAGCATGTTAGAAAAGAAAATCAGTAAGTGGGCAGAAGAAAGAGATAAACGGGCTAAAGGGCAAGCAGGTTTTAGACCTAAATATTCCACAGTTGATCATTGCATAACTTTAAGGCACATCATTGAAAAAGTATCGGAAAAAAATGAAGAAGTTTTTTGTTGCTTTGTTGATTTTAGAAAAGCCTTTGACACGGTTCCTAGGGATAAGCTTTGGAGCAGGATGGAGTAACTCAGGGTTCCCGGGCATTTGAGAGCAGCTGTGCATAGGATGTATGAAGAGGTGAAATTCAAAATTAGAACTTCAGCAGGCATTTCTGAAATTTTAGAAGCGATATCGGGGTCAAGCAAGGTTGCCCACTATCTCCTACCCTTTTTGGGTTATATATTGACAAGCTTGAAGAGTGGCTAAATTCGGAAGGGGGTGACGGTATCGATTTGGGTAAGTTCGTGATAAGGCTTCTTTTGTACACAGATGACCTTATATTGATTGCTAAATCAACTCTTGGTTTGCAAGAGCACTTATGTTCCCTTGAGCATTTTTATAGAAGGGTGGGGATGCGAGTCAATATTAGCAAAACGAAAGTAGTGGTTTTCTCTAACAAAAGAAAGCATAACCAGCATAAGTTCTACTTTGAAGGCAACATTATGGAAGAAGTTGCAGACTACAAATACTTCGAAAATGACTTCAACAGAAATTTAAGTTGGGATGGTTGTAGAAAGAAAAGAACTTTAGGGGGTTGGAAAGCATTTTATTCTTTTCAAAACAGGTGTAGAGAGGCAGAGTTGTGGGACTGGAAAACCACTCTAACTCTTTTTGGGCTTCTAGTGATTCTGGTGATTCTCTATGGTTGTGAACTATGGGCCAGTAGCACAACCAAGATGCAGTGGAAACAAATTGAGAAAATTCAAAACCGGTTGATTACAAACAAATTCAAAATTAAAAGTGCAGTTCCTTATGCTATCATGTTAAGTGAAACAGGGGTTGCCCCTATTGAAGCAATTGCTATGGTGCGAGTCATAAGGTATTTGAAAAAAATTGAGCAAATGGAAGAGGGTAGATGGCCTAAGGTTGTGTTTAGTGACAGATTGTGCAAAAGAAAGAAGACTTGGATGCG
>JASDQU011027158.1:9598-31791 GCA_032191745.1 Picea mariana | reverse complement strand
ATGCGTCCTACAAAGAGTAAAGAGATAAAACCTTTTGTTATGGATAAGTTCCACAAACGTACTTGGGAGAAAGAGCTAGAGAGAAAGAAGAAGTACTACATTGAAGAGTTTAACCCCACTCATAACCATCAGCAAAAGGCGTACATAGGGGCCAATATTTATTGGAGATATAAAATTCTTATTGCTCAATTAAGGACTAATTCGCATCAACTCTGTTGTGAAATAGGGCGCTGGAAAAGGACAAAAGAAATGTGGGAGGAAAGAGTATGTATTTTGTGCTCATCCGGAAAAGTGGAAACAGAAAAACATTTCATTTTAGAATGTGAGGCCCTCAAAGACAGCAGGAAAAATTATGCAGGTATTTTAGCAGCTAGTTCCTGGGACAATCTATTCAGCAAAGAGTTTGTCGAGAAGCTGGGAACGATTATTGTAAAACTTCACAGGAAAAGGGCCAAATACAAAAGCCAGATGGAAAAGCAATCTGTCCCATAGGCTATTTTTAGCCTCATGGACGTTAAAAATACTTTCTTTCTTTATTTCTTTACTTTTTGGTGACCTTTAGAGATTGGAAATGGGATGTGAATTTTCCCATAATTGTTTTTATGCCAAATCTAACAGATTTTCTATTGGTTACACATTGTGCAAACTTGAAGTCATAATTAAAATAGTTCAGCATTAAAATCAATGAGGTGGAAGATATCCATGATGGTGAAGTCATGGCATTGAATGTCAGTCTAGGAGATGTTGTGACTCAATCCAATGGGCACGGAGAAACAAGAGCAAGGAGTATTGATGTGGTGGAGAAAATCAAGAGCCTACACAGAGATGTGATGAGCTACAAAGATGACAATGAAAATATTATGAAAGCTTAAGAGCAACAAAACCACACCAACACCAAGTTGTTGCATAGTTTGGATAATTTGCAGAAGAAGATAGATAAGAAAATAGATTCAAGGTAGAATATCACATATCTCATGCCATGAGAGAAGAATCTAGCAGTTTTGATAGACATCAACATCACTCACCAAGACACTCAACACAAGAGAAAGGAGTAGTCCAAGTTTGTCTCATGTCAAGTAGCTTAAGAGAAGGACTGAAGTAGATGAACTACAAGGGGAGATGAGAAAGATCACGCCTCCTACTTGTGATAGTGATCATAAGAAGGATGAGGATGCAGAAGCATGCTTGTTAGGCATGAGGAAATATTTTTAGTTGCATACTTATTCCTATCAAGAGGAACTATTTTCAGTTGCATACTTATTCCTATCAAGCAGAACCCGAAATTGCAATTTACCAATTAAAAGGGAAAGTATCAATGTGGCATTGATGAAAATAAGGTCACATTAAGGTATTTCTAGAAGAAATACTTGTCAAAATGTTATTATGACAGAAAGATGAAGGATTTATTTGAACTCAAACTTGGGAGCATGACTAGGAGTATGAAAGAAGATTTGTAGAGTTTTTGAGGTAAATTGACTTCATCTAGGATGAGCAAGTCAAGATACAAAGATTCATGAGTGGGCTACCTACAATCTATAGTGATAAGATTTAATATGATGAGCCTAAGAAATTGGAGGAAGAAATAAGTAGAGCCAAGTGCCTTTATGATCAACATAAAGGAGGGTCGACTTCTCAAAGAAATTGGGTTGACAAGAAGAAAGGAAATATGGAGAAGAGAAGGAAGGGATTTAAGCCGACTTTCTTCAAAAATAATTCTCAAGGACAACTAGCACAAAATGAGTCCAAAATGTCAAAAACTTTGAGGAAAATACCAAGACAACAATGTATTAAATGTTGGGGTTGTGACAGTGATCACATGTATAGGGATTATCCTCATAGAGGAGAAAATAGGATTGTGCTCAACATTCAAGAGGTTGATATAGTTGAATATATGGGTAGAAGCATGCCAAGGATCTATGCAACCCTCGAAAACAAGCAAACTAAATTTTAGTCTCCTATGATTGAAGTGGAAGGTAAGATTAATGATCAACATATAGCCATTTTATTTGATTCAAGAGCTAGTCATATTTATATAGATCCTAAGTTGGTGGAAAGATTTCACTTGCAAAGAATAAAACATGGAAAAACTTGGCTAATTCAATTAGCTACAAGAGCTAAAAGAAGAATCAATGAATTGATTCAGCATTGTCCATTGCACATGAATGGACTAAGCACAAAAGCATATGTAAGCATCATACTATGAGGGTTTTATCACTGCCTAATTGGTATGGATTGGTTGGAAAAGAATCATGCTGTCATGGATTGTTACTAAAAATAATTCACTTGCCTTTATGAAGAATGAAGCTTAATATCAGTTCAAGGCATTTCAAGGACAGTGACAGTCAGGCAAATTTCAACTAGGAAGTTGAAAATACGTGTTAGTAAGGGATGCCAAATATATGTAGTTCACATGGAAGAAGTAACCAAGGATAAAGTGCCAAGTTTTGAATACTTTGCAGTCCCGATAGAATTTGAAGATGTTTTTGGGGAAATACCAGGTTTTCCACCTAAGAGAGAGATTTTTCCATTAATTTAATGTCTAGAGTAGCTCCAATGTCCAAGACACCATACAAAATGAGTACACCAGAGCTTAAAGAACTCCAAATGTAGCTTGATGAGTTGTTGAAGAAGGGGTACATACACCCAAGTGTCTCACCTTCAGGTGCCCCAATAATTTTGTAAAGAACAAGGATGGAACTTGTTGATGCCTAAAATGACATCATGTTCAAATTTCGCAAAGTATTGTTGATGTAGCAAAAGCCTTATATTCATTCACAAGATCAAATAAAACATGAAAACACAGGAGAATGTAAAAATAACTTTCTTTTATTCTTTCTCCATCATAACTATTACAGTCGAAGTTCAACCCCTTATAACTACTATGTGGGATTTTCAAAAACAAATAATTTTAGAAAAAACAACTATTTTTTTAGAAAAAAACAACTATTTTTTTAGAAAAAACAACTAAATTTAGAAAAATCTCACATTACTCTAAAACTGGTCACTAACTAAGAGCTAACTAGCATGAGACTATTTTTCAACTTGCTTTTATGATTACTCTCATAAACTAAGAGATGACTGATAATTGAAAAATTAAAAATTCCCATAAAAACACTAAAAACCCAATTCGAGGCCTTATATGAAGGAATTTGGTCTTGAAAAAGTGTCGAAACGATGTCCAATCAGTTAGATCGGATCGGCACGACAGTGAACTCTTCCAGACGCAACTCCCCATAAAATTTTATCCCAAACGAATAACTGAGTTAAAAGTTATGACCCTTAGAAAATCCCCGAAAAATCCCTACATCATTCTCCTCTAGTGGAAAAGAACGCAACTCCTGCAAGTTACTGTCTTCGAATTGTTTCCATTTAATGGGATCTAGTTTCACTAAGTCACCCTCTATAATCCACATGTTTTTTGTTGGTGCTACGCCTTCCTATTGGACCAGATATCGCTTGTATTGGCCTTGCCGAGAATGAAGGGTCTTCTTATCTAAAATATGTGCAATATTTTCCTTTTTCTTGCTTGGAATGGCTTGTTGCCAATCGACCTCTTCCTTACTGTCATCACCCAAATCGACCCCATGGAAGATATAAAAATCAGAAATGTTAAACATAGGGGAGATATCGAGGTTGGCTGGTAAATCGACCTTATAAGCATTGTCATTGATTTCCTTGAGAATCTTGCACGGGCCAATTTTCTTATACTTCAATTTGTGGTAGGTTCCTCAAGGAAACCGCTCCTTTTGTAAATAAATCATCACCAAATCACCTTCATTAAATCCTTGGTATCGTCAGTGAGCATCTTTGATAATTTTTTTATGTTCATTACTGGCCGGGAATTTTTGTCTCACCTGTTGCTGCAACTATTGAATGTGTTCTGCAAATGCTTCCCCATCATCATTGATCTTATCCCCAAGTGGTAGCTGCACCAAATCTAGGACGCCCATAGGATTTCTACTGTAAACAACCTGAAATGGAGATTTACCTGTAGATCTATTCACTGAACTATTGTAGGCAAATTTCGCTTGAGGTAAATCCAAATCCCAATGGTTGGGATTCTCTCCAATAATTCTTCGTAACAAGTTTCCCAAACTCCGATTTACCACCTTGATTTTCCCATCTGTTTGGGGGTGATAGGAACTGTTGAACTGTAATTTAGTCCCCATTTTCTTCCATAAAGTCCTCCAAAAATAACCCAAGAACTGAGTATCTCTATCAGAGGTAATATTTTTTTGAACCCCATGCAATCTAACAACTTTTGAAAAAACAATTCTGCCACCCTTGATGCATCATTAGTTTTCTTGCAAGGAATAAAATGAGCCATTTTAGAGAACCTATCAACAACCACAAAAATAGAATCATTACCTCGTTGTGTGTTGGGGAGCCCCAACACAAAATCCATGCTCAGATCTGTCCATGGACATGTGGGCACTGGTAATGGCATATACAACCCTATGTTTTGTGAGTGTCCTTTAGACATTTGACAAATCCGACATTGTGCCATATACCTGGTTATATATTTTTTCATCTTCAGCCATTAATATTTATCTTCGATTAAGACTAGCGTATTATCCTTCTCAAAATGATTGCCAAACCACTACTATGAAGGTCTCTAATAATATTTTCTCTCATTGAATCGATTGGGATGCATAGTTGTTTTCCTTTGAAGAGGTATCCATCTTGCGTAAAATATTCACCTTGATTAAGATCCATTCACATACCTTTTAGCCAATTGCTCATCAGTTTCCTGGTGATCCATGTGAATGGACAACTGATAAAACTCATTTGTGAGTTCCTCCACGGTGGACAGGTTCTACTTCAAGTTCTAAAATCTACGAAAAAGGGTCTCGGCATAGTCAAGAGGCAAACAAAATTCTCGCATTTTTTTTTCCATCTTGCTCCAGGTATTAATTTTGTCTTTTCCTTTTCTTACTCTGTCTTTCTACACATGATCCCACCAGATCATGGCGTGACCCTTCAGCTTGGTGCATGCAAATTTCACCTTCATTTCCTCTGGCATAGGCTATCATTCAAAAAAATTATCCATGGCGTTCATCCAATCTATTAACTCCCCTGGTTTAAGATTCCCTGCATATTTTGAAACTTCCATCTTGATCCTATCATTTCTCCCTTCTAGAGCCCTAAGCATCCTTTCTTCAAAAGACACATGCTCTAATTTGTCTTCTTCGTGTTCTTCATGTTCTATATGTTGATCTACATTTCCTTGGTCTGTCTCCTCGTCACACACTTCTCTTTGTATTATTCTTTGACTAGCCAACATGCTTGTAAGATCTACTACTTTCCTTTGGAGGTTTTGCATATCTTTGTGCATCTGAGCAAGACCTTCTCTTCCTCTTCCTCTCCCAACCATCTTCTTGCTCTGATACCAAATGATGTAGCCAAAGCTTGAGATTCATTCACAAGATCAAACAAACCATGAAAACACAGGGGAATGAAAAAATAACTCTCTTTTATTCATTCTCCATCCTAACTATTACAATCAAAATTCAACCCCTTATAATTACTATGTGGGATTTTTGAAAACAAATAATTTTAGAAAAATAACTAAATTTAGAAAATTCTCCCATTACTCTAAAACTGACCACTAAATAAGAGATAACTAGCGTGGCACTATTTTTCAACTCGATTTTATGATTAATCTCATAAACTAAAAAATAATTGATAATTGAAAAATTAAAAATTCTCGTAAAAACACTAAAAAACCCAATTTGAGGCCTTATATGAGGGAATTTGGCCTTGAAAAAGTGTCAAAGCGATGTCCAATCGGATAGATCCTATCGAAACGGTAGTGAACTCTTTGAGATGCAACTCCCCATAAAATTTTGTCCCAAACGGATAACTGAGTCAAAAGTTATGACCCTCAAAAAATCCCCGAAAAATCCCTACATCAATTACGAAATTGTATTTTTCTTCACTTCATTGCATTTATACTCTTGCAACTAAAATTGTTGTCATTTTATCACTTTGTTATACTTTATTTTGTTATTTTGAACAAAGCCAAAGGGGGGGCTTTCCTAAAAAACTCAAACATATGTTGCTTGCATAGTATGAAGAATGACACAATTTTGGAATTGAACAATTTGAGAATAAAGATGCAAACTAAATTTGGAATTGCACAATTTGAGAATTAAGATGCAAACTAAATGAAAACAAGAAAAAAGGCATATGAGTTTGACAATAAAACTTACATTGCAATGTATATTGTGTTGGGCGAATTTATTTTTATAAGATATAACGTGAAAATTTCATGGACCTTATGAGCCAAGGTGAGATGATTAACCCTAGGCATGGTCGAATGATATAATTTTTGTTTGCAAATGATATAAGGTTCATGCTATGCATTATTAACTTCATGTATATTGACATTGTCAAACACGACAATGCTTTGGTTAATGAAAACAATGGTTTTTAATATATGGTTGGAGGACACATTATTGTGGATGGATGCCAAAGTTTGAAGGTTTTTTTTTCTTTTTTTGTAAACTCTAAGTTTGTTGCTTGACACATGTGCATTACTCAGTTCAGGCCTACAATTTAATGGGAATTGCAGTTGGATCCTACGTACTCGACATTAAAGGTCAGTAGGTAAACGATTAACGATGATATTGTGGCGTTGATTTCTAACACGCCAGATTGTGTGACATATGGAAATGATCTCCAACTTGAACTCTGTTGCCACCCCACTATGCATGCTTCAACAGTTCACGATCGATTTTGAGTTTAATGCTAAGGATTTGGTTCATCTCACCTTCATCATGTTGTAGGTTGTGTTGGGCTCGAGGGATCTTCTCGAGCCACACACAAAAACTAGTAAAATGTTGCATGGTGGGTAATGGCACGTATTTGATCAAACCGAGGAATAGCATCGATTTTTGACAAACCTAGAAAGGGTGATTTTAGCAAGATCTCTTGTACATGGTAAGCATTATGATACTCCATGGTTAATTGTTTATAGTATCATTACTTTGGTTCAACTCAAATTTCTTAGTTAGCTACCCCATACCCTTCATCTTGCCCAGTTTGTTCCCACCTTTTCATACCCTAAGCTTCCAACTGGTGAAAATATATACATATTCGTCCCACTCTTCGTATATATTTTGGATTTTATGTTTACGTGACTGTGTTTGATGGGCTTGTGAATAAAGGTCGAGTCTTTTTCACCACAACATGTTTTCGAACCAAGATTTTTAACCATACAACCTTCTTCATCGACACTCATTTCATCCACATGAGTATGAACTCATTTTACGAACAGTCTATAGATAAAGTTATGGGAAAAGACATGTTCAACCTTTCAATACAGCTGAAAGATTGTGTTATGATATATTATTAGAAAAAAGCTCTCTCCAGTTTCACGAAAGTAATTGCATGCTCATATACTCGGCTTCTTCTGTCGGCCTATTCATAGAAGTGGTTGTCGGAAATGGTCAACTTTGTGTGTTCATGTATAGAAGACACTTGATTGAAGGGTGCAAGTGTTGAGTTTGTTTTAAAACAAAAGTGATACGAGGAATGCGTTGGGGAATTGTTATATACACGCCTGAATTGAAATGAAATGTGTTGTCATATCATATAATTTGCACATATGTAGATTTCGTGTCTATGTTACAAATTGCATACTACCTTGATATCGAGCCTCTTCCCTCACCATGCTAACCAGATATCCTTACCCATTGGCTATGATGATTTGGTTTGGTCAAATACATTTCATATATGTGTTCAATTGTAAAGATAAACGAGTTGTTCAAAGTATCACTTGGAAAATTGCTTTTAGAATGAGTTGAATTCGTGGGTTCATGGCATAGAGACAATCTTATCAACAATGCATAATGTTGTATTTGTCATAGTCATAAATACAGAGGAACTTTCAGCAACTAGGTCCATTGGACATAATCATGAGAATATACAATGGGTTTCTGTCAGACCCAAGCTTTATTTTTACAGACCTTCATCCTGAAATCATTGTTTGATTAAGTTTATGTACTTAATTTTTTTTTAAGACAATGAGCATGTATATTTGCATTGTTAAAGACACTTCAAGGATTTGTGACAGTATGAAGCGACAATTCAAGGATTTATTTTGTTTTGTGCATATAAAGTGATGCTATATTTATGTATGTGATTATTATGAAACTTAAATTTATTACATGTTTGATTTTCATTGGTTATTTTGTTGCATGGGAATAATGGTGAACGATTGTAAACAGTGATGTAGCAAATAATTAAGTGAAGAAAATCAAAAGGTGTTTAAGAAAACTCCTTTGGAATCCATTCTTCCTAGGACAAATCTTATGGATAAGGAGCCCCACCCCCCCCTTGACTTATATTTGACTGTTATATTTCAAAATTTATTTCATTTTTTGTTTCCTATGTTTCTTCCTGAGTTGCTTGAGGTCATAAAACATATTGTGGTATGTTCTTGTGACCGCGTGTTGATAGTTAGTTAGCATTTTATGTTGATGCAGATATGGGAAGTTGCTAACCACCTTGGTGGCAAGCTATATAAATACTCAAGCCTTGAAAAGTGGGATACATATTACACTCGCTATGGTATGCTTGAAACAATTTTCTTGGTTTTATAAGTCATTTTTTCATCTTTGCACTATAATACTAGGGTCTAACAATTATGTTGATAGCATGAGTTATTTTTAAATGGCGAGATGGGAGGTCAAATTATGATTTTTTTTGCATAAGGTGTATTTCACTGTTTGATTGTTGAAGCAAAAAGTTATTTTAAGTTTACACTGTTAGCTTGTTTAATTGGTTCTTGGTTGTAGAGACTAGTACCAGTGTCTAGAAACATTCACTGAAGCATGTTGCAGCTTTGTCAGTTCATAATTTGTATTTGTCATTTACATAGTAGTTGAGTGGTCTCGTAAATGCTAGTTGTCTATACAAGAACATGTTTCTGGTCAAGACTTTCATAGAAGCTGAAAGAACTTTAAGATTGCCATTCTAATGTATTGACGAAAAAGCATTTAATAATAAAAAATGTTTTTCCCATATTCATATTCTATTTTCTTGAGTTGCTTGCTTTTACCTCATTAAATGTTAGTTTCTTTCAATTACATCGATCAGATTTCCTTATTCTTGTTTAATGAACTTAGATTTTTGTTCTTGTTCAATGCTTTGTGTTGGTAGAGTTATTTACTTTAATTCTTGTTGCTATTAAAATATATTGCATAAATACTAAAGGTTGCAAGAAAAGAACGTTTATTGTTTGTTCTATGTTAGTTCATTTTACAAATATGTGATGTGATGTTTAATTCTGCAATCTATTTAGAAGTTAATAAACTATGTATAATTTCTTTAATTTTTATTCTTAGTTATCTCGCCAAATATACTGTGAAGGGAAAGATTATGTTATGTTTAAGGCTATAAAACAAGGGTGATCATTCTCGTTTCCTTTGGTTTAGCCGACCAAGAGGTTGAAAAGTCTTCTTTAGGAACATTCACTTCCTCTCATCAACAAAACCTTACTGTTGTGCATTGATTACAGGTTGTTGAATAAGATGACAATGAAGAACATATATCATTTGCCAATTATAGATGATCTCTTTGATAAGTTGAAGGATGTCAGGGTATTTTCTAAGATTGATCTTAGGTTGGGCTACCATCGGGTAATAATTAAAAATGAAGATATTAGCAAGACCACCTTTAGAACAAGGTATGGTCATTATGAATTTGTAGTGGTACCATTTGGGTTGTCAAATGCACCAACTATGTTCATGTGTTTGATGAATGGCATTTTCAGAAAATAGTTGGATAAATTTTTCATTGTTTTCTTGGATGACATACTTATCTACTCTAAGTCTGAAGAGGAGCATGATCAACATTTAAGGATGGTGCTACAGGTGTTAAGGGAACATCAACTTTATGGAAAAGTGAGTAAATGTTCATTTTTATTAGAGGAAGATCCATTACTTGAGTCATATTATTTCAAAAAAAGGCATAGCAATGGACCTAGATAAAATTAAGGCAATCCAAGATTGGTCAATTCCAAGGAATGTCACAGAAGTCAGGTCATTCATGGGACTAGCAAGCTACTACATGAAATATTTATAAAAGGGTTTTCAAAGATTGTCCATATTATAACTTCTTTGCAAAAGAAGGGTCTGAAATTTGAATGGACTGAGGAAGTGAAGATGAATTTCTTCATTTAAAGGAATTGTTGACCACTGTACCAATGTTAAGGATTGCAAATCCAAATGCAGATTTTGTAGTGTGCATGGATGCTTGCAAAGAAGGACTAGGTAGTGTCCTTACCCAAAACAATTGTGTGGTTTGCTATGAGTCCATGAAGCTAAAGGAGCACGAAAGGAACTATGACATGCATGACTTAGAACTGAAAATCATTATTCATGCGCTAAAGATGTGGAGACACTACCTTGTGGGATGGAAATTCGAATTGACAGACCATAGTGGCATGAAATATCTATTTGGATAATCAAATTTAAATGTCAGAGAAGTAAGATGGCTAGAATTCCTCAATGAATACAACTTTGATATAAAGCATATCAAAGGAAAAGAGAACATAGTAGATGCACTCAGTAGGAGGGTGCATGAGATGCGTGCTTCAACGATAAGAATGTATGTTTTTTATTTAAAAGATAGAATTCTTGAAGCTGCAAAATCATATTTGTTGTATATGCAAGCAAATGAGGTATTATAACAAGGTAAACTTCAACATAAATTTAAGGATTATGGATTGGAAGAGGATGGAGTTCTTAGGTACAAAGGCAAAGTGTATGTGTCGAATGCACATGAGATGAAAAATACTATGCTGAAAGAAATATGTAATGTTCCTTATGTTGGGCACCCAGGTTATCAAAAGACCATAGCAGTTGTCAGAGGTCAATACTTTTGGCTAGGCATGAAAAGGGATGTGGTTGATTATATAGTCATGTGCATGGAGTGCCAAAAAGTTAAAGTTGAGCATGGACATCTAGTTAGATTGTTGCAACCATTGCCCATTCTTGAGTGGAAATGAGAAGTGGTGACTCTGTATTTTATCACCAAATTGCCCAGGACAGTAAGGCAACATGATTTCATCATGGTGGTGATGGATAAATTAACCAAGGTAGTTCATTTTGTGCCATTAAAGATGACACGTAAATCAATAAATATTGTAGACATTTATATGAAAGAAATTGTCAGGGTGCATGGTGTGCCCAGGACAAATGTCTCTAATAGAGATCCTAAGTTCACTTAGAACTTTTGGAAGGGCTTATTCAAGGGATTCAAAACAAACCTGAACTTCAATATATCATATCCCCGGAGACAAATGGAAAGAGAAAAAGAATCAATCAAGTGATTGAAGATATGGTACGAATGTATGTGATGGACAAGCCTTTACAATGGGAAGACTATCTCCATTTGGGTTTTGCTTACAACAATGGATATCGTGCATCGTTAAAGATGAGTCCATTTGAGGTGTTGTATGGCGAAAAGTGCAACACTCCAGTGAGTTGGGATAATCGAGATAGCAAAGATTAAGTAGCACTTGAAGGTTTTCCAAGACAAACATAAAAGATATGTTGATAAGGGCAGAACACACGAAGAATTTAAAGTGGGCGACCATGTGTTCTTGAAAGTGAAGGCTAAGAGAAGTTCCCTAAAGTTGGGGCACTGTTCGAAATTGGCAACATGTTACTATGGACCATTTGAAATCCTGGAAAGGATTGGGCATGTTGCTTATATGTTAGCGTTCCCTGCATCTATGCATGTGCATAATGCTTTCCATGTGTCCTTGCTTAAGAAATATGTGTCTGATGGTAATCATGTTAATGATTGGACTGTGATCCAGGTGGAGCAAGAAGGCGACTTCTAGGTTCATCCTATGTGCTTACTAGACAAGAAATTCAAGTTTCTCTAGAACTGAACAATAGGATTGGTAAAGATCCAATGGACTTGTTATGGTCCTGAAGATGCTACATGGGACCATGAGGACATCATGTGATAAAGTATGCACATCTTTTCCGAGTTTTTTGAAGAGATTTGAAATGAACATTGTACAACATGCACTGAGAACATTGCATAAAATAAGGGGAGGGTAATGTAACATCCCAAGTAGACCCTTGTGTGTATTTGTACATATGTTTAATAGGTTGGTGATCCAAGATATGTTTGGACCAGAGTGCCTTGTATGTATGTATGTTTAGGCCAGGGTGCCTATGTGGTATGAGGTCGGTGAACCTGTAAGTTGTGGCCAGTGGGCCAAGCTTTGTATTTTGTAAATCACATTGTCATAATTAATAAAAAAACATGTCACTGCTGCATAACTCAGGACAAAAAGAGTATGGGGAACTAGGACTCCATGAGAGGGCTAATGGACTTGTGAGAGGGGCTTATGCTAGGGGGCTAAGCCTAAGGAATATAATAAAATATTCCTAAGAAGTCCAAGTCTTTTCATGCTTATGTTTTTATCCTAAAATTTTGGGAAGGGATGAATTTCCAAGAGAGAGGAAGTTACTCTTGTGCCAACTGTCATTTTGTTTGCATGCATAAATAAGTTGGGGGCTTAATGTGTTTGGGGGATCTTCTATTATTCATTCGAATTGTTGATGACATGAGTGGGAGATTGTGTTCCCTATTGTGAGTTGAACTAGAAAAAGAATGGAATTGCAGACGGTTAGCGCCAATACCCTATAAATCCTTGGTAGTTTGGGTTGTAAAGAAGTAGGTTGTTAAGTCTGTGAAGCAATTCTCTTGGGTGGGAGAATTTGCTAAGGTATATTTCCATGTGCATTGGCCTAGTGGGGTGCCTGTAAGCTCCTTAAGAGAAACCTTGTGCTCCAAGTGCCACAAAGCTTTAAGATTTCTTGGCTGGCCTGTTGTTGAAGCATTGAAAGGGAAGGAGTACAACTGAAGGATTGTAGAACAATGAAGGGGTACACTTCCTTGGGTGGGACAAGTTGAGGGGAATGAGAGGTTGTGAGGGGAGATTGTTACTAGAGTTGGTTCCATTGGCTTGGTTTTCTTGATGAGTGTTGTTAGAATTTAGTGGGATTGGTGAGAGTACCTTTGCTTTGGTGGAGTCAGAGACATGGGTCAGATGTGATCTGCTATTGAGAATTGAAACAACAGGGTCTATGGTTGGGAGGAATATCAGAGGTTTGTCGCTAGTTGGTGTCTCCAAGATAAGTGACATGACTTTGGATGCTTAATTGTTTTTTTTTAAATTGTTGAATTAATGTGTTTTACTTCCGTTATGTTTAATGTTTTAGACTGCAACTTGCATTGAAGAATGTTAAGCATGTCTTATTATGCATGTACATAAATTACGCATGGTTTTGGTTGTTTGTTGGACTATATAATTGTAATTTATGCAGCTTAGATTGTACATCAGATTATTGTGTCGTGTTGGGCAAAGATAATGATGGTAACAAAGAGAAATATCATGGTAGCGCGCTCAGGTTTGGTCCTAGGAACGTTACTTACAAGTATTAGAGGGAAATTTTGTGTGGCATGCCTCAGTTTGGGGTTGGGGATGCCACATTGTGGTATCACAGCTATGATAGAGCATTTATGTAGTGTGGCTCAACCCTAAGGTTGGGGATGCTACAAATGATGTACACATATACAACTAGTGAGAATGTAGAACCTTAAAATAATCATCCACACCTATTTACTAAACAGGTAGTAACTTCTAGAAAGAATTTGTCAAAGAAAAAAATGAGATTTCTATACACTAGGGCACACATAGATAGCACTAGATATTTCATGCCAAAAAGTTTGTATGTGTAAATCAAATGGTCATCACTTATCATAGTAAAACTTATCTTTCACACGAGCTCATCCCAACATCATTAGAGAACACGTTGTCATACCCATGAACTAATCAAAATCACACTACACGGGACATAATTTTGTTAATTTATTTGAACCTAGCACCAAGGAGTGATTTCAAAATAAAATCACTTAATTTAATAATAGTACAACTAGGTTACTTAACGAAAATCAGTGGAAGCATAAAAAATGAAACCAACACACATTGCACAAGATAATTTGGGGAAACACTCATGGAAAAACCTCAAAGGGAAAACCAAATCTAAGTTGATTTATTATTATAAATTATGGGCTCTCGTCCCAAGATAATCGCCCATCAGATAAATACAATGCAGCAATAGCCTAGACCACATGACTATTATCTCCCTTGCTGCCCCTTTGCACCTTTCCTCAACCTCGCCCACTCACACTTGGATAAACTCTCTTCACCCACTCAATGAGATCTCCTCACTCTCTTTGAGTGTGTCTCATCCTCTTACCTGTTGATATTATGGTAGCTGTGGGAGGTATTAACCTCCACGTGTAACCCTAACAAAAATAGAATATTTCGAGAAGCAAGAAGAAACCCTAAAGCATTGGACATAACCCTAGAAGACAAGTCGGCTAAAGGAAATATTTAATATTGAGTTTTTAGCCTCTAGAATGAGAAGTCGACCCAGGAAGCTAAGGAGGAGCAGTATAAATATAGGACGTTAGATCTCTTTTGGCACACACATCTTGCAATTGCAGAAATGTAAGAGTGTGCATTGCATAAACTGAGTAAGTGCACAACTCTGAAGAGTAGTTGCAACTACAACTACTGCAACCTGTATTCTCGGTTTAGGCTTGGACTTTCTATTGGTTATGGTTTGGACTTTCTGCCTTGTGTGCTAGCTCTAGAGAGAGGTACGCTAAATTGATTGGCTATTAGGCCTAGGGTTTGTTTCCATAATCATTCTCTGTCAAGGTTAAGGTGCTCGTGAGTGGCTTCGACCTATGGTTGGGTGACAATATTGCTATATTGTCTATGGTTAAACGAGCACATCTATTGTTTCTAACATCACCTAGGCTACATTTTATTACATTGAGTTAACCCTAAGTCCAAAACCCTAGATCTTCTCCAAAGTGATTAACTGTTGAGATCTAATCTCACATTCTCTTTAGATTTAATGGTTAGGACTTAATCAACTCTCAAGTTACTAATGCCAAGAACTTAGACATTTAGCTCAATTAATCTCACATTAATCTAAAAGGCCATTCACTTTAATAATTACTCATAAAGTGAACTTCCTAAGGTTCTAATAGGTTACAAGGACGACTTCTACACATCGAGCCTATGTGGAAGTATATGTCTGATGTTAAATACATCAACACTCCCTCTTAGCAAGGAAGGTACTTCTACCACCTAGAGGTGGCCCTATCTTCCCTGTTAAATATGCTACCATGGCTACCCTCCAATCCACCTGATTGGTTGCTCCCTTTGAAACATAAGCTATATCATTTTCATCTCGCTCAAACCCTTCTTGAAGATTCGCCTATGATCATGGCTCGAGAAGCCTCCTGCTCCTGAGCATCCTGCATGGTCATCTAATACCATGACTTCTTCTGGACAAACTTGGAACGTTGCTCCTTCCCACCTGAACCTGAAGGATGACTCCCTTTGAGTTGCTCAACTGTTGGAGCTACCTACTCCTTGTCCTCTACCATTATGTTGCTTGTCATAGCTCGCATAGGCTATCCCTTTAGCCTATACAAGTTTCTCTCTCTAACTTTGAGAACAATTGTTGTGTCTGAGCCACATCCTTTAGGCTTGATCAACACCTATCCATCTCGAAATAATACCTCATGGCCCTTCTTCTCAATCACTAAGACTGAGAGCACACTCCTCCTGAGTTCTAGCACTCAGAGCACATTTGTCACTCTCAACACATCTCCTGACTCCATCTGGAATGACATTATTCCAGATATCTACACTACATGCTTGGTCTCCATACCAAGTTCCACATACATCTCTGAGACAAATTCTATGAAGCTCTTGAACAACTCTCGTGCTCTTATTATATGACATGTGGTTCCACTATCTATCAACCATGCACTAGCTGATATGGTGTCCAAGGTAGTATGGGAAAGAAGTAAGAGCTCTGATTATTCAAACTTCTTGGCAAACTCATCCATTTGAGCCTTTGTCGATGCAACTACCTCTGGTTTTGTCTCGTTTTGTCTCGTTTCCACTGTTTTTACTGTCTGGACATTGACATGTATAGTTCCCAAACTTGTGACATGCATAGCACTTGACTCTGCTCATGTTCTTCTTCTTGTCATCTCCACTAGAAAACTTCTTGAACTTGTCCTTCTTTGCCTGGTTGACAAGAGCAAGGTTCTCATCATCAACCTTGTGTCGACCTCCATTCAGTTCTTCATCCTGAAGTTCTTCTTGAACGAAGTCATCTCACAATATTGACCACTCAGGGAGCTTCTCTCATGCCATGATTCGTTTGATGAACAATGTCCACTCCTTCCTGAAGCCTTTGAGTGTCGTCCTCACCAACTCTGAGTCATACAATGCTTCCTCGATTGTTCCCAATTCATCTCAAACCTATGGATCTGGGTGAGATAAGTTGTCATTGTATCTGATCATATCATCTTCATGTCCATGAGCTTCTCTCTCAACACCATTTTGTGATTCTCATTTTTACTCTGAAACAAGCTCTTCAAAGCTTCCCACATGTCCCTAGGAGTTGTCTTTCCATATAAATTAGGGGTCAAGTGATCATTTTCTTTGTCTCGAATAATCCTTCTAGCTTTCACGTCCTTTAGCATATGGACGGCCAAATGTTTTGGATCCGTTGGTGGGGCCAGAATGGAGTTGACAAACTCCCAAATATCATTGTTCGTTAACACCAACATTATCCTCTCCTTCCACAGACTGTAGTTGGACACCATGTGCAACCTATCCTCGAATAGTAATCTCGATGGGGCCATCTTTGCAAACTGTTGAAAAACTCAAAATCCACTGCATGGATTCCATACTTGTTGCCTGAACCCCTACCTGATTGTTGCCCAAGTCTTTTATGGGCACTACCCGATTATCTCAACCTATTGCCCGGGTTATTTTCCCATTGCTCAACAGTTCTCTAGGCTCCTGAGTTGCCTGGCTCTCTTGTTGATGACCTGATCTGGCGATTGTTTGTATGGCCTGGGCTGGCTCACGACCTACAACCTCGATTCCTCACTTTCAATGACTGTCTGCACCTTGGTCAATGACGGCCTCTACACGTGACCTCTCGCTATTGATGACTATACTTGTTGGCTTGTTGCTGCTGCAGCCAAATCAATTGCGCCCAACACACACCTGCGCTACACTTCTCCTGCAGTTGCTACCTCCACTTGCTTGTGCCTTCCACTGCAGTTAACAATTGTACTTCATGTGCTTTATTGCTTCTTTGTGTGAATTAGTGCTTTACTGCAGCACAAACCTCACCATGGCAACCTCACTTAGCTTCCACTACTGCCTGTTGTTGCTACACTCTGATTGGCAGCTGTCAATCCTCAATCGACGTCTCTTCCAGTAGTCTCACGCTCCTCGAGTCCTCTTACTCAATGCCCAGCCTCCACGCAGTTGTCCTCGAAATGACCGTTGCTCTCTATGATTCGTCGTTGTTCCCAGTGACTTCTCTCTCGATTCCCATCGGCTTGCACACCTGCTACCGCCAACTTGATCTCTTCAACACGCAACCAGATCTCAACTCACTAGCACGCAAACTACCTACAACATCAATTATATGTTGTATGAATCGTATGACAATTGTACGACGATTGTTGTACGATAACTCTCCTTTTTTTTTNAATTTCTTAACCCCACAACTTGCATCTGCATAAAAAAATTCACAGACAAATAATAAAAATTTCTCGCTACAATATCTCGTCTTGTGCAATCTGGTTTCTCCTTTCAGAGTGTCAACTCTTATACCATGTTATTTTATCTTAACCTAGTACCAAGCGGTTATTCTGAAATAAAATCACATTTTTTAATAACACAACTAGGTTACTTAATGAAAATCAATGGAAGCATAAAAATTGTAACCAACACACATTGCACAAGATATTTTGTGTAAACACCCCTGGAAAAACCTCGAAGGGAAAACTAGAACTGAGATTGATTTATTATTATAAATCTTGTGCTCTCGTCCTAGGCTAATGGCCCATAAGAGGAATACAATGTAGCAATAGCCTAACCCACCCTGCTACCCCTTTGCACCTTTCCTCAGCCTTGCCCACTCACACTTGGATGAACTCTCTTCACCCACTCAATGAGATCTCCTCACTCTCTTTGTGTGTGTCTCATCTGCGCACCTAAGTTGTGTTTTATTACATTGAGTTAACCCTAAGTCCAAAATCCTAGATCTTTTCCAAAGTGATCAACAACTGAGATATAATCTCACGTTCACTTTAGAATTAACGATTTTGACTTAATCAACTCTCACTTAAGTTACTAGTGCCAAAAACTTAGGCATTTAACTTAATTAATCTCACATTAATCTAAAAAGTCATTCACTTTAATAATTACTCATAAAGTGAAATTCCTAAGGTTCTGAGAGGTTACAAGGACAACTTTGACATGCTAGACACCGAGCCTTTGTGGAAGTACATGTCCGATGCTAAATACAAGTTTTACTCCTGCAACTTGGCTCTAATACCATGCTAGGGTTTTTAGACAAGCCCATGGTGCTTGCTAGGTGGAGAAGTGGTGTTCAAGAACACCTTTAATCAATGAAGCACATCTTCATAAGAACGTTTCAAAGAACAAATTGCATCTTTATATATTGTGCATATCAAATGGAGCTAGAGACTCACCAATAATTAGGTTTAGGTTATATGTGAAGACCCCAAATGTGGAACCATAATAACCACTAAAGTGGTTAACAATGAATGATGCAGTCCCAAAGGTCCAACAAATCCCTCAAATTGAGTTTACATTAAATATTTTCATATTTTCGTGTAAACTAAAATGAAAAAAAAAAAAAATTAAAACAAAGTGCTAACCCTAATTTCTTAAGTTATAAAAGCTCCCTTTATGATAACTCTCCTTTTGGCTTTACGTCCAAATTTAAAATTCATGTTCCAAAAATTGTCCCACGTGTTTACTGCACATATGTATTTATTTGTTGTATAATAGCTGTATCATATATTGATTTTCCAAAAACATTACTATATATGTCTTGGATATCATATATGGAAAACCTAGCATGGAAGTTACAAGACTGGATGCTTCAAAAAAACTACTTCCCCTCGTATTAAAGCCAACAATAAGTATTGAATTCTTAATTTTTGACCAAGGGTGATGGAAGATTAGTTAAGTGCATGGCCTGGGAGAATCAAGGTTGGATAAGTACATTTCATTGAGATGGAGTTTATGCATAAGATGGTGAATGACAATGCCCATACAACTTCCTTAGATCCTACAAGGGACACCATCATGACAAGATTCATGGAAGGTGGTGATGGGAAATGAAGTTTTAATTTGTTGGGATATGTAATGTTATTGATTAGTACACAGTTCTAGAAGTCATTTGCTTCATGGAATTGTCCTTCGGTCAAGTCTTGTCTTAGTATCTAGATCAGGTTTTGAAAGAAAGAAAGTATTTTTAACGTCCACAAGGCTAAAAATTGTTGAAATAATGTAATTGCAAAGAGTATTCTTGTTATTATTGATATTTTATTTATAGGATCAATCCCCATTGTGGATTGATCATGTTAGATATTGTAATAGGACCAAATCCCCTTTTGCGGATTGGTCAACAGACAATTATAATAGACAGAACAAGAAGTCGGCCCCAACAGTTAATAAGAAGACCCAGAAATATAATAAAGGTGGGTTTACCCACCCAGATGAAGAAGTCGGCCCTGCCAGTGAAGAGACACTTCACACGTGCCCGAACTTTTATAAATAAAGGAGGCTAGCACCTCATTTGATCACAACTCACTTGCTCAGTTTGAGAGACAAGTTTTGATCTGTTACCGGCAAAGGAGAGAGAGAGTGGCGCATATCTTGGGAGAGGACTTCATGTTTTAGCATAAGATCTCTTGGCATTATATTGGCTATTTATATTAAAGAAGTTTTGTTGGGTTTTCTTCCCCTAGAGGGTTTCCCAGGATAAATGTTGTATCTCTTGTGGATGCATATTTCTCAGTGATCTTGTTCTTATGTTGCCATTATCTATTGAATTGCAAAGAACTATAATAATGGCATAAACATTAACATGGTATCAGAGCCAACCTAAAGGAAGCATATTTTGCAAGAGGAAAAACGTCATTGTTACCATACCTAAAAAATTAGGGTTTTGCAAAAGTGAAGTTTTTTAGCTCCAAAACCACCTAGAAAGTTGCGCCCTCCCCCAAGGATCATTTTGGCACCTTTAGTGCACCTTTTTAGTGGCTAGATCTCCTGGAAAGTGAAACCCTAGTTTCATAAAGTACCAAAAAACCAGAGTACCAGAAGTACCAGAAAAACCAGAAGCACCAGTCCAAAAATCCGCAGATCAAGTTTGAGGGGGTAAAAGTTGGATTTTTGAAATTCTGACTTCACCAGCATACTCGCCTTAGCCCAGCGCATCCATTCCCTGGATCAGAATTTCAAAATTTGAAGTTTGAAAAATTAGGGTTTCCTCATAAAACCCGAAGTTACAGTTGCAGTTTCAGAACCAGTTGCAGTTGCAGTTGCAGCCGTAAGACTAGTTGCAATCACCAGTGAAGTTTTCTTAAGAGTTGGTAATGATTATCGCTGCTACCAGATGAAGCCACTACCTGCAAATGTCATCAGAGGTATGTACTCACATATGTTTAATGGTTAAAACCTAAAGAGTATTTGCAGGAGAAGGGATCTCTTGCCATAGATCTAGAAGGATCTCAAGATCCAACACATTCAGAGGAATGATGCAACCCAGGTGTGATTATTCTGATATGCATCTATTTGTCATGACATTATTAGTGTTGCATGTTGAAGCTGTGATCAAATTATTAGAAGGATTAAAAGTTGATCATAGAGATTATCCTCTAACCTAACCTTTTGTCGAGATAGTGTATTGTCTCAGTACAGAAGATAGGTTGAAGAAAGCACTCGTCACTTGAGTGAAGAAGACCTGGAAGAAAAGCAAGCACTCATTCTTGAAGACAAGGCTCCAAGTTTGATTAAATCAAGTTGATAAAATTCAAAGGTACACATGGCAAATTGATGACTATAGTTGAGATAGTAGTCTTTGTAAAGTATTATACCTGATGGCATGTGAGCACATAGAGGTATATGCTTTGTCTGATACAACTAACATCTCCTCTAGGAGAAACCTTGTGCGTTAGTTTCAGGTTGCCATGGAAGAATGCTTGGTCACAAAACTATAAGAGTATTGACCTCATTTTGTATTGTATTCCTTACCTTTAATCTTTGCTTCAGATAAATTATAAGTGATAGCTCTAAAGGAACTACTGGAATGATTGTTCATGCTATTGCTTTATATTATTAGAGGGATATTATTCTTGCTTGTTGTTTTGTTGACTTTGCTCCAGGTCACATGTAATAACCCTGAAGAAGCTATGGTGAAGGTTGCAGAAGGCAACGTGATAAAGAAGAGACCATAGATGAAGCAATCATCATTGGAAGAGAAAAAGGTAGCTTGCATAAGCTAAAGGGTCACTCAGACGCTGCCATGACCCACACCATTGAAGAATATTGGCATACAAGATTAGCTCACTTCAACTACAAGGTGCTATCATATATATGCAAAGCGGTCACAAGTTTACCAGAACTCAAAGGTGACCATAAAGGCGTATGCAATGGATGTGCACAAGGGAAGAACATCAAGAACCCGTTTCCGAAGAGGGATAGCAAGGCAGAAGGAGGCCTAGAACTCATTCATTCAGATGTATATGGCCCAATGCCATCGTCCTCAATTAATGTGTATGTATACTATGTATCATTCATTGATGATTATTCTCGTAAGACCTGGATATATTTGAAGTGTTCAACAAGGTCAAGGAATTCAAGCCTTCATAGAGAACCTTTATGAAAGGAAGATTAAGATACTCAGGTAAGATAATGGAGGAGAATACACCTCAAAAGAATTTGTGAACTTCTACAAAGATGTCGGAGTCAAGAGGGAAATCAACACTCCTTATAATCCACAACAGAACGGTGTAGCTGAACGGAAGAACAAAATCATGCTGAAAGATGTGAAGATCAAGATCTTCCTATGTGCTTATGGGCAGAAGCAACAATGGCAGTTGTTTATGTCTAGAATCGATTATCCCATAACACACTTGGGCTCAAGACACTGGAAGAGATGTTCACCGGAAATAAGCCAGAGGTAAGCCATCTCAAAATATTTGGTTGTCCAGTGTTTATTCATATA
>JASDQU011027155.1:73070-91710 GCA_032191745.1 Picea mariana | reverse complement strand
TATATATATATATATATATATATATATATTTAAACTTAAAGGATGTGTCACAATATCAACAATAGTTCGTTGTAAGCCAATTTTTATTTTGAACAACCGCGGCAATAGAGACGAAAGTTTGTCACAATTTGCCACGGTTTTTCATCGCACACACATCATCTATGTCGTAAGTTTGGTCTTGGCATAAATTTTCGTCACTATTGCCACGCTTTTTCGTCACAATTTTCAATGGTTTTTTGTCGTACATACAACATCTGTGTTGTAAGTTTTTGTCTTGGCATAAATTTCCATCGCTATTGCCATGCTTTTTCGTTGCAATTTTCCATGGTTTTGCATCGCACATACAACATCTGCATCGTAAGTTTTTGTCTTGGCATAAATTTTTGTCGCTTTTGCCACGCTTTTTCGTCGCAATTTTCCACGGTTTTGCGTCGCAAATACAACATCTGCATCGTAAGTTTTTGTCTTGGCATAAATTTTTGTCGCTATTTCCACGCTTTTGCGTCGCAACTTTCCACAATTTTTTTGACATTGCGATGACACGTGGACAGCTAATTTCGTCGTTGTTTCCACGAACACCTGGTTCATGGATATAGCGACAAAAATAAAACGACGAAAAAAAGTCTAGGCTTTCGTGGAAATTGTAATGGATAAGTGTGGCAATAGCAACGAAAAACCGTCGCAAATTTGGTCATATGTACTAGTGAATCGATATATGTTAAGTCATCATGTGTTTGGTTTTTTGTCCGCATTCTATTCAGAATTGCAATAAATGTTTCATATGTTTGGTGCATTGTAGTATGTAATTCAAAGCATGTTATATTGTCTTTCCAGAAGTCATGCGTAAGTGTTTGCATATTGACCGTAGGTTGTTCAAATATCAAATAATATTGGATGGGTTGTGCCTGGTAAAGATCCCCACAGAATATCATGTCAATGTTTCCAAAGTATTTGGTGTGCACATGTTTTATGTTTCTCAGTCGGTTGTCAATGGAACACAAGAAATGACTTCCAATCAAAGATGTCTCATCTATGCAGACAAGTTGTAGTTCGTCATAAATATTAGACAAGGTATCTAACATTTCCTTGTTGAGTGGAAGAAACCGTGACTTGTTCCTATGTATGCAACTATTAGCCCCTTTGGTTTCATAGGATCAAAGGAATTGTTTGAATCATAGATTCGTATACGCATTTGGAATAGTTCTTTCATTGTGAATGTCTTGTCTGTTCCTACCTCGCTTGTAAGGAACAAGTGCACAAGAGTGTGCATGTTCAAGAATTTTTTAATTGCAATGTCCCTTAGAATTGTTTGCTTCTCTCGATTCAACAGACGTTTGACTCTGTAGTATTCGTTATTTTCAATAAGGAAAGGATGTTTTGTGACTTGAAAGGCAAGATTGATTCATTTTTCAATGTCGGTTGCTTGAGGATGAGGAAAATATTCTTGCAAGTCATAGGACTCACAGAGAGTTCTAGTTGTTTTACGGTTTGTGAATGTCTCATCAACATTGTCATGGTTTTCTAGTTCATGAACTGCACTTTCTATATCACCCCATGTTGGATTAACATTGTATGTAAATCTAGATTCATTGGTTTGTACTGTAGTCTCATAAGCAATATACACAGCTTCCCATGTAGGGAAGTTATGTTTTAATGTGTTTTCATTTTGATCAAACATAATATATAACAATAGTTTTTCTCTACAGTAGTTTTCATAGTCAATATGTTTGTTGTATTTGACAAATCGTATTACAGAGGGCTTTTTTATTTTTGATATGGGTGCACCATTTTTTTTGTAATGCGATACGAACTTTTCTAAGCAGATATTCTTAATAGGAGATGGACGTTGGAGGTAATAATCAATAATAGAGTGACATAGTATGTCCTCTGAATTTTTAGGCTCTTATTCTAGCAAAGACGATGGTTTAAGCACAAATGTACGTTTCTCAAGTGGAGATGTGTTTATGAAGACACGTTTCCTTGAACTACAGTTGAAGGGCAGGGAAAGTGAAATGTGGACTTCTTATTGAGCATACATTTATTGAAGATTAAGTAATGTATTTCCAAGCGTACGTATCATTTGCATATCATCAATATGACTTCTTTCATGTTCTTTGCGTATTCTTCTAAATGCACTTGTCATAAATTTGTCAACTTTTGTCGTATACAAGGTATAGTATGATGTTGCAACATATGCATTGAGGATATACTATGCATCTGTATTTTCATTCCACAACTGGCATGTCCTTGGAGAAACTATTGTTCCAAATATGGGAAAGTTTTCGTTTAAGGAAAACTGTTGGTTGTTTAAGTGTGCATTGTATGGCTTGGATGTACTCATCTTCTGTTAGATTTAGATCTGTCAAGAATTCGTCGAAGCTCATTAACTCATCAAAGTCTCATTGTTCTAGAAATGTGAACAAGGATTTAGATTTCTCAATGAGAACATTGTCCTCTAAACTAATTGGCTCTATGATTCTTGTTGTTTTCATTGGTAGCATAGGGAAGTTGTATATGCAATGTGATTTTTTTCGTTTTTTACAACTTGTAGGATAATGTCTATGAACTTTGGAAATTTATGGATCCAAACAATATGTGTTGCATGTTATGTATTTGTTCACAAACTGCTCAATTTGTGAATTGTTTTCATTTCCATAGACCGGTGCACCCTCTATCCACAACAATGTATGGTCATGGTCACTCCCTCTATTATGGAACTCAATCACAAAAAAGTAGTATGATGTTTCTCCAAAGAATGTTTCATCATGGCATATAAATTCCTTCAAAGCATTTATTCTATGACTATAGTAGCGAGTACATGTCACTGGGTCTTTTCTTATAAGGTAGTCAATGTCATCATTTTCCAATGTATCAATTTGTTTTTTCCTTTTCTCTTTCCTATACAATGCATACACCATAGCCACCAATGGATCCCAGCGATGTTATGCACTTTTAAATGTGATGAAAAATTTTGGTCGTCCCAATTGTCGGATCATTGCAAAAATAGTTTTCTTGTTTTGTTGCAAATAGCCAGGAGAGATGCGAATGTTTTTGAAATCTATGTATCCAATATCAAATTTTATGATTTTTTCCAAGTTTTCTTTGTACTTGACATCTTTGGCCAATAACTTTCTTCCTTGTAGCTGACATTTTATTATTCACACCCACATGCAAGAGAGCACTTTATCAATTATTATGCGCATTGTTTTGAAAAACAAATTTGTTATGTGACAGGAGAAGTCATCGCTTGAATGTAGCAGTTCCCATCGAACTATTTTTTGGTAGCTGAATCGTTGTAATGTCACTGGGACATGGATCTCCGTAGAACAGTGTTGGGAAGTTCATTTCCTCAACAAATTTGTCCTTGAATATTCCAAGTGGACGTTTCCCTTCAGTAGGTGCAATTTCAACAATCTTGTCTTGCAAGTCACGAATGCGTTGTGAGTCAGTGAATCCATGTATCAATGTTTCAATAGTTCTTTCATTCTCCGATTCATCGCTTGTATCAAATTCACTAGCAGTTTCGAAATTCTGTACAGAGTTGTCATCCCCTTCTCCAAGAACATTGTTCCAGTGCTCATTTATACAAATGTTATGTGCTTTGTACAGGGCCATGGAACATAATTATTTTAATTCTTTCATGACAACATGCACGCACACTTTACTTGTCTGGTATGCATTCTTGTATTGAAAACATCTTTTGAGAGCTACAACACGTGTCATTGTATCACTAATGAAATGTGGCAAGGCTTTTTGTACAACATCTAGTTGGATAGGCACATTAACAATTGATCATGTTAAGCCCATTTGGGGTCATTTATAGCCCCAAGGTATGATTTGTGCAAATGAAATTCCCAGAGACACAAGTCTCTCTTCAAGTTATGTAAGTGTACTTACATCTGGTAGTGGTCTATGACATCTTATTTTGTCAGGCATTGCAAAGTGTGGCATTTTTCCATTTTCAAGTGATCGTTTGCATGAAAGAAAAATATTGCCACTGGAAAATGTTCTATCATTTAGTGTCAATATGAGGTATTCCGCTTCCAAATTACGCATGAAAGACTTAGTGTTTTTTGTGAAACTCAATTGATCGCAAATTGCACATGCAATGGAAAGAGTGTCTTTAATTTATTTCATATAGATCTGTTTTGCATCTTTCTTTCCTAGACAAGCAATTTATGGCAAAAAGTGAAATACTCCCACAAGCTGGGATAATTCAGCTGATAGAACAATGGTTGGGTCAGATATGCTCAAGGAAATGGAAGATAAAATGCTAAAAATTAAGCAGAATTTAAAGGCTGCACAAGACAGGCAGAAAATTTTTGCTGATAAAAACAGAACCCATAGAGAGTTCAAAGTGGGTGACCATGTTTTCTTGAAAGTAAAATCCAATAGAAGTTCCCTGAAGCTGGGAAACTACTCGAAGTTGGCAGGCAAATTTTGTGGGTCATTCAAAATCCTAGAAAGGATTGGGCCAATTGCATATATGCTTGCATTACCTGCATCCATGACTGTACATAATGTATTTCATGTTTCATTTCTTAAGAAATATATACCCGATGCTAATCATGTTATCGATTGGAATTTGATTCAGGTCGAGCAAGAAGGTGTCTTGCAAGTGCATCATGTGCGCATATTGGACCGAAAAAGAAAACAACTCCGGAATCGAGCCATAGGGCTTGTAAAGGTCTAGTGGACTTGGTACGGTCCTGAGGACGCGACATGGGAGCATGAGGATGCTATGCGGGCAGAATACCCGCATCATTTTAAAGATTTTGGAAATCTTGTTGATGTTGTGTAAACGTTACACTGAGGACAGTGCAAATATAAGGGGAGGGGATTGTAATATCCCCTGGCAGTGCCCCGGTTATATTATGAATTGTAATCATGTTTTGTAGGTTGGTGAGTTGAGTATTGATAAGCTGGTGGGCTTATGTATTTACTAGGCCGGAGAGCCTAAGTATTAAGGCCAGGAGCCTGATTTTGTATATGTAATTATCAAGATCATTAATATAATATATAAACATCATTGTGTGCCAACCGACCACAAAGAAAGAGTGATGGGGGACTAAGCTTCCACAAATTAGGTAAGGGAGAGGGGGGTGAAAGGTTGGAAGAGGGGATAATCTTGAGGGATTAAGTCCTTGAATAATAATTTATTATTGTTCCAAAGTGGTGTGAAAGGTATAATTTTTATCCTAAGTTTCTGGAAAAAGGGAACACATACTTGATGGATCATGGAATTCATGCAGCTTCATGGGAGACATGTGTCGACCTAGGGCAATTTAACCCAAGAATTGAATTGTGATGAGGGTTCGTCCTCCATTCTTGCGTCCGTTGTTTGAACCATGTTATCTCTGCATCCGATCTTTGTATGCATACCTCACGCAGCTCTGAAATTTGAAACCATGACGCCAACCTGTGATGTTTTCCATGAGAAGTTGACACATCCTCAGTATATACCATTTTACTTCTGCGTTGGACCTCTGTATAACCACGCACATCTGAGAATCTAGTCGGGAGGGAAAGGTCGACTTGTAAGTTCTGTGAACTCGGGTTTATCCACACTACAAATCAGAGTTCATGCTTAACTGTTTGGGTTGTTTTCATCTGTGAAACCTGAGCATACAGTAATTGTCTATGTCGTGTGTGTTATAACTATGGGTTGTTGTGGCCACACAGTCCCTTGGCTGAGTGTGATTGGCTACCATCATCCATTCCTTGCTGAGTCTTTCTGTTGTTCTCCTTGTGCTGGAACGGAGTTGAAGAAGCAGCTTGGCATGCCTGTGTGCAACACTCTCTCCAAGTGAGAGAGTGCTCGGAGGAAGTGAGAACTCCTAGTAGGGTTCCGTAGCTGCCACAGAGCTCAGAGAATTCTAGTCCAACCTATTGCTGAAGCCCAAGGCAAGGGAGGTTTAGTAGCCGAAGGACTGTCCTGGTGACAGTGAAGGTGTATACTCCTGGGGTGGGACAGTCATGTGGGGAATGAGAGTCTGTGAGAGTCTGTGACCAGTGGGCATAAGTGGCTCCTGGGAGAGAATCCTTCTTCATTAACTGTGTGTCTTCCATTGACCTTGCCTAGCCTAGGATTCCCTTGCCCGACGGAGCTTAGTCCCAGCTCGGGGGTGACCTACTGCTGAGAGTTATGAGTAGCACGGTTTAAGGCTGTGAGGTTCATGGAAGGTCTGGATGCACTTGGTGGTGTTATGCCAATTTAAAAGATAAGTATTAATTCTGTACTTAATTTATATGTGATGCATGTCTGTGTCTTGAAATGTTATCATGTATTCCGTTGCAAGTTTGAATTGTTGTTATTTTGTTTAAGTCTGTATGACGGCAGTAAATCCATGTTAAATGTCTTAATTTGATTTAATGCATATTATTTATAAGTATATATGTTATATGTTCCACGTAGTAGCATTGCGCGGCAATGGAAGTGATGGTCGGGGATGTTACAAATTGGGAACATGATGACAGGGGGAGCATGAGTGTTGCCATCAATGACAAAGGGGGATATTGTTGGAAGATTGTTTGTTGTCATTGATGTCAACCCTAGCCATTGGCTTTTGGACCCCATAGTTGATCAAAGTAGATAGACATGAAGGAAATTACACATGCAGATACAAACCCCATAGATGGATAGTATAATTCATGTTGCTTTTGGTGGTATGTTGAACATCACGTGGATCCTCACGATTGAGGAGAACGAATTTTTGAAGATGACAATGTGAATTAAAGCAAAAACTACATGTCGGCCCTAATGTTAAAAGGAATTGACATAAAGGGTATAAATACATCTCATTATACATTCATTTTTCAAAACACACAAGTTTATTAATGAACAAGGAGATATAAGTCGAATTTATGAGGAAATATGACATAAATAAGGTCGAATTTCAAGGGAGGATGAAATCTTTTTTTGATGTGTTCTAAGGTATGTTATTTACAGGTCATCTTACCATTTTTGCTATAACTTTGTTTCTATACTGATTCATATGGTGAAATTCGGAGGCTATTGAGAAGACATATCTAGGTACATGTGGTAAAATTTTCAACTCTTTATTCTCTATAATTTTGGAGATACACTCTATGGAAGATAGGGTTTTTGACTAGTCCTAAAGCTAGTCATAAACATGTGTTCCAGGTAAAAAAGTCATAACGTCTTCATAGAAAATCCAACTGAAGTGAGACCAATTGAATTGGAAAGTGTACAGGTTGTAGTTTCCTATGTAAGAATTTCATAATCTTATGTTAAATAGTTTCCTTGGAAAGAATTTCATGGGTTTCTTGATGCAAATCGGGATGAATATCTGAATCACATAATATATACAAGTGGGTATGTTTTTAACCTATTTGGAGGAGAAATCAGTTGGATGAGAAAAAGAAACGTTGTAGTGGCACTCTCAACTACATAAGTTGAATACAGGGCAAACACTCATGCAAGCAATAAAGCAGTACGGTTACAAAGATTGTGTTCAAGTATTGGGTTGGTACAACAAGCAGTGAGATTAGATTGTGACAGTCATAGTGCAATATTCCAAAGAACCATGTTTATCATTCAAAGACAAAGCATATTGATGTTCAATATCACTTTGTGAGAGACATGGTTGAAGAAAATAAGGTGTTGTTGGAAAAGGTTGACACTTTGAAGAATGTTGCAGATTCATTGACAAACTCTGTGAGCACATAAAAGTTCTCTTGGTGTAGAGTAAAAATGGGCATTGTTGCCCTGGATTGTTGACTATGTAATCTTGTGAACTCTTGTATGTAAAGAAAACAACAAGTGGGAGAATTTTGGGTATGTGTTATATTCTTTGCATGAGTGTGTGTGGGCACGTCATATTTGACAACTGCATCTGACGATTCCAACTTCCTTCACCCTTTTTGTCGTGTGCATTGGATTCTTTCTTGGGGGGTCCCAGGGGGGATAGGATTGGCTCCCCTTGGTTATGTGCAACATTCAACTCCGGGCGGTAGCGCAAGCCTTCGGTGTTTGGGGTAGTGCCTCAAAATTTTTTGTTTGGGTGGTTTTTGCTATTTTAGCGATTTTTTCTATTTTTAACGACTTTCTAAATTAATCTCGATGTTACAAGGGAAAATCTCTCTATGGCCAAGGGTAAACCACAATAGACAGGTATGACTGCAGAAATAAACTCAATTCCAACATATGCTCTATGAACTAATGTGAAAGATAAGAAAGAGGCCTACCTCGATCCAACGTTTGATGGTGTTCCACCATTGAGCACTTCGACCCAAATCTTTATACCTACAATAAGTTCTTAACAAACGAGCAGAGCAAGTATATAGTGATGATAAAAAGGGGTTAGCACATTAGATAGCATAATCCATCAATAAACATTACAAACATTCCCATGGATAATAATCATACATTTGCAATATACTAATAGGATGGGAAAGGAGTATTTCTATTAATAATTGATCAGTAGAAGTGACAACATTATAGACTTCCATGTCGGCATGGTTCGAAACCAAGAAACCAAGTTCCTTCCAACTAGGCCTCCACCACTTCAATCCTCCACCAAAGGCAAGCTCATAAGAGAGAGTCAATGAGGTTCTCTCAACAATAGGGAAATATCTTGGGGGTTGAACACTGTGTTCAGACTTGAGGGACAAAGGGATGCAGAATCAATATGAAGTAACTTCTCCAGACTAACTTTTCTCTCAAATTTGAATGCTTTCTTCTCTTTTCCATAGCTCGAAATTGTTCTTTTATAGCCTTCATAATGCAACTCAAGGCCCGAGTCAGAACATTTCTAGTATGTGGAAGGCCAAGGATCAAAGATATTTTGTCGTGACATGGAAACCCGACCGCATTTTTGTATTTTCTGGCACAAATCACGATGTACGCAAGTTGTAGTGGAGCAACCAACGTATATGCATCTTGCATAGATGATAGGGAGCGTATATGTGGAAAAATGTATATTTTTGGCTCTGGATTCATCAAAAAGGGATGACAAGTCTACATAGGGAAATGGAAAAGGGCTATCTATGCAAGATAGCAATGGTGAGGCAAATATCACTATAACAGATGCCCCCTAATGTGTGAGATCAGAGGAGTATCTGTGATGGATGAAATATATTATAAATAACCCAGAAGTGGAGTGGTAGAGAACCAGCTGGATGAACTCAATTGCTTATTACATTATGTACTGACTTTGTATACATGGATCCCAAGAATACAATGCAAATCCATGTGGAAAATATACCAAACAAGTGTTCATGGCCATGAATAGGAAAATACGAATGCGGTTGCATGCCAAAAGCTGTCATAGTCACAAACAAGGCCCAGTGAAACCAATCTCAAAATCATTCTAAAGATATTTGTATACCATGGAGTACAAATTGATCTCCCATGATCACTGAAGTCAAATAGGTGTTGGTCGAATGAAAGGGAAGCAACAGCTCAGGAAAGCTGCGGCCACATAGTGATGTCTTCAAGTCTTCTACACAATCCACCAAGGTGCAAGTCTACATCATGTGAAAAAAGAAGTTGAGGTCGAACATGATGAGACATCGTTTGATTAATGATCATTGAGGTATACCGTTAACAAACGCGAGACAACCTACCAATAATGAAAGTAGGCATCAAGGCACCGAGTACATTTCTACAAGTGCGAATAAAGGAGTTGGTGTCGAACACTTGAGAAATCCATTGATCAGGAGACATTGATGTATTCCCATCTATCAATGGCAAGAGAGCCTGCCACTAATGACTGCAAGCTTCAAGACACTCACAAAACTCTAGGTCCCATATCCAGAATAAATGAGATGAAGTCGATGGAAAGAGACTCATTGAAAGGAGAGAATTAAGGAATATATCATCAGTCAACATGAGGGACAGAGCAAGAGCTTCATGATTTGGTGGAGATCAGACGAAGAACATGTTCATGAACTAACGACCCTGTGCGTCTTTCCTGTGTGCCAAGTGAAAATGGTATACAAAAAAGACCCTCTAAATAGTAGCCAATGATGAAAACTGCTAACAAAGGTGAGGAAACCACCAATAAGGATAATGGAAACTAAGACACTGCACGAATCCCAAAGTGTGAATAGATGTCTTTTCGTCGAACACAAGGGAAACCACCCAGACAACGACCAATGGTGAAGTGTTGATTGTTAGGTTCAAGGTGACCTACCAATGATGAAAGTAGGGCCAGGGTGGATGATAAGACCATAGTATCATGTGATTCTAAGACAAACTGAGGGTATGGCCGACATGCAAAGTCAATATTTATGAGGAGTGACTGACGCAGGTTGATATATGTCCTTTGAACAAGAGCATGAGACATAGTGGACTCCGACAGCATAGATTCAATGATGTGACTATTAGATGCAAGAGGCATCAATCATGTTCTCTATAGGGACCGGAAGAGTAACCAGTCGGTAGAGAAAATTATGTAACTAGATTAGCTTCCTAAGGCCATGCTAAACCCAAAATTATGATGATGCAAGGACTCAATAACTTTGTGCTATGTTCAAAGGTGACATGACTGCTGCCAATTACAATATAGCACTCCCTTTCTACCCGTCTTTTTTTGTTTTTTCATAAAAAATGAATGCTATGATACAGAGGAGGGAACGAGTCTCGCAAGTAAGAAAAACTAGTTCTAGCAATGGAACGTACCTATGCTTAATACAGGGAAATACATGTGGGAGATGGACACTCTGGGTGATGTTCCGTTCAGGGTATAGGGTGTCAAATTGCGAAGGATATAAACAAGGCTCTGCTTGGTTGAGGATGCAAAAACTGCTTAGGCAACTGTTTATAATACAAAGCGAGAACCGGCTAAAGGCTCAATACTGCAAGCAAGGTCATGAGATGCAATCACAACTTAACACCAAAAAATGTCCTATTTTATGTCTTTTAGTCTAATTGGTGTGAAAAAGGGGTAAACTTGTGCCAAATAGACGTCTTTTCAAATCCAATTTACGAGTGTGAAAAAGACAAGTTCACTCAGCAATCTTTTCTATTTTTGATAATGAGTCAAAAAAGAGCTTAACTAAGACTCATGACCTTTCAAATCCAATTTTAACGAGTGTGAAATGGAAAAATCACTTGGAAATATTTTCAGTTTTTTTAGACGAGTCGGAAAAGAGATTAATTAAGACTATTTTTTCTGTCTTAATCAACATGTAAAGGGGGAGGCCAAGGCTCCCATCTCGGTCTTCTGTAGAAAGTCAGTATCTCACGGATAACTGACAAAATATTTGGAAAAACCAAGGCTCTCCAAGTCGAGGAGGAGAAAGTGCTAACAGAGGATACAGTCTCTGTGATGGTTCAGATAATATCTCTTAATGGAAAAGACATAGGGGGGGGCGGGGGGGAGATGGGATGACCCATTAGATCGTTCCAATCAAAGGGAAATTCATTAGGACTTGGAGGAAGAACGTTCTAGGAAAGAATAATTCTCTGTCATTCAGAAGGGGGGATTTGAAATGTTGATGACATGATTGAAAGGTGCAACATTCTTGTCAAGGAGAGTAGGGTTGACCAGAGATTTCACTGGTGTGTCCACTTCTTAAATTATAGGTTGAAGAGGATGCATAGTAACGGGGGCAAGAGACGCTTTCCCCTCGACAAAGGGGGAGGGGTCGGGAGAAGATTGCGCCAATGGAACCATCAAGAAAATCAAAGGAGAAGTGGTGTGAGGAGAAACCATGGAGGCCTCAGAATTCGAAAGGATCTTGGGTGAGCCCCATGCTTCTGGTATCCCGGCAGTAACAGAGCACAAACGAGTAGGGTGACTTCCTTCGCAATTCCTGCAAAGGAATTTAGGTTTACGTCTGAGACGTCTAGGATTCTCAATGTAACTAGCAGGGGAAAGAGAGACGTCTCTTGTATGATGAATAGATGCAAGAGACGTGACATGACTATCATTTGGGGTAAAAGGAATGGTGCCCCCAACATAATTGGTAGAGGTTGGGGTAAGCTCTCGACATAGTTTGTAGACAAAATCGACCCATCTCTCACATGATTGGTAGAGGTTGGTGATGGAGCACCAGTATGACTAACAGTGACTGGGCTAGCGATAGATTGTGGCATTTGATTCCAAGGTCCAAGGAAAGATTGATTCTGAAAAATTGCAAGCCAGGTAGGATCTTGGTGTACCCCTTGCCCCAGCCCAGAAAAGTGTTGGTTCATGCAAAAATGGTTCAAAGATGTTTGGATGGGCATCGTCACTGAGGTATGTGAAGAGACATAGGTAGGATAAGAATTATTCGAGTGAGGATATATGTTGCCCCCTTGTGAAGGGGTCCCATAAAGAGGGTAGACCGAACTGTAAAATTGATTCTCCCCGTATGAAAGACCTGGGGGTACTTGAGGACCTGTCATGGAAAAAGTGTTCGAAGGAACGGACATGGCTGACGAAAGATACATGGGTGGGGTGTAATAAGTGGGATAAGCACCCATCTGAGTACTGTCTCCTGAAAGAGCATAACTAGTATTGGATCCATAGGGGGGAAGGTTCCAACCTCCCATGGGGACACGAATTATATCAAACGAAGAAGTAGGTATCGGAGCCATGGTGCCCCTCGGTCCAATGCTAGGATTCATATATGTGGGCCGGGGAGAGGGTTGCACAGGGGAAGGCATATCAACAGAAAAATGGCTAGAGACCCAAGGTGCGGAATGAGCGTTGTAGTTCTGCATACCATTGTAAAAAGCGGAAGGGTCCATCCCCATGAAATGAGCAGGCATCATGGGGTGGGTAGTAGTGAATGAGGGAGCAAAAGAAACTCCACTGTCCATAATGATGAAACCCGAAATAGACTCCTAAGGTCAACTAGTAGTCAAAGAACATACCAAAAAGTCAAATGACCAATATGCATGCAAACAGGCTAAAGTGGATGAGTGGCCTCCCTCGCTAAAGAAATTATGTCTCATCCAAGAGGGACCTGAGACTCCCTGCTAAAGTTTGGAGGTAACAAAATCAATTATAGGGGCCCTCGTGGGCTTAACAACCAGTCGGTCAGATCCCCTCAGAGAGGTAATCCTCCATAAAGTCTGTGTGTTGTCTGACCCCTATATGACCCAGAGTACAAGAAGAATAACCCTTGCAAGTAACCTATGAGATACCTAAGTCAAGCAACTAATAAACCACTGTATAACCAATGCACAGGTGAGCAGTCGTAAGTCCGGATCACCGTATGGGCAGGGTAGCAAAGCCCGAAACCTTGAAAGCACCACCTCTCACAGAGGTATGGGTACTAGAAAGATCCCCAAATACGAATAAATCCACATAAATATCTTTGACACTAGCTGAGTATCCAAGGGTTATCCCTTCAACTAAGTTCGCACGACCTCGTGATTAACTCCAGTATGAGCGGAGCCTCCTAATATTACCAATTATACAATGGAATTATCAACTCCCTGTCTCAAACACATATGTTGATTTAATTTCCTTGGAGAAGTTTACTCACAAAATCCTATTCTAAGGCACTAAATCCCAGACTAGTTTGTGCACCCTAAAAAATAAAATCGTGACTAATCAATTTTAGTTTAAAGCGTAAATTTTATTGGCCATGATTACTCAAAAAGGTATGGAAGTGAAACTCGTGATGCTATGATTTTGCAAGAAAATGAATATGAATATAATGCAAATTCTATCTTTAACTTTTCAATGAATGATATGCTAATAAAAGCAGTACAATTTTCAATTTCAACTCTGCAATTCAAAAGTAAAATGCAATCTTTTGCTAAATGAACTAAGCTAATGATAAAGGCTCAAATACAAAAATGTTAACGAATGCAAAATGCTTATTTTTTTGTATTTTCAATATATTAAAGAGAAAATGCATGGACTGTAAAGCAACCTGATATATAAATTCTACTATGTATGAATGAAATAACTCAAGCATAATACCAAGAAGCCAAGCAAACAGCCCAGGGTTCAAGGACAACAAGGACGAAAAACAAAGAGAAATACTATGCCCAAAATTCAACTCCCAGCAGGTTTCCTGTCAACCTAGAGAAACTCAACAGGCACTACAGAGGCCTAAGAAGGCTCAACAATCCTCAAAACTCACCCAACAATCACTAAACCAAGCAAACAAGCAAAGGGAAGCGGTATACGCGACTGTTCAGGAGAACAGGGCGTATATATGCATCCTACAGTGAGACAACAAGCATGTATACATGATTGTCTAGGAAAAAGGAGCATATATGCTTTAAAACGAGGCCAGGCAAAGGCAAGAAGGCTGAAAACTTAGGCCCAGAGTGAACATAATCTGTCAAGTAGTGATACGACAATAAACACAAAGGAAAAAGAGAAATGCAGGAAGAAAAAGTACTTCAACCCTTAGAAGGAAGATCTCTCCCCAGTATGGTCGCCAATTTTGTTACGAGGGAAAAACTCTATATGGCCAAGGGTAATAAACATTACAAACATGTGCATGGATAATAATCATACATTTGCAATATACCAATAGGACGGGAAAGGAGTATTTCTATTAATAATTGATCAATAGAAGTGACAACATTACAGACTTCCGTGTCGGCATTGTTCGAAACCAAGAAACCAAGTTCCTTCCAACTGGGCCTCCACCACTTCAATCCTCCACCAAAGGCAAGCTCATAAGAGAGAGTCAATGAGTTTCTCTCAGCAATAAGGAAATAGCTTGGGGGGCGAACACTGTGTTCAAACTTGAGAGACAAAGGGATGCAGACTCAATATGATGTAATTTCTCCAGAGTAACTTTTCTCTCAAAGTTGAATGATTTCTCCTCTTTTCCATAGCTCGAAATTGTGATTTTATATCCTTCAGAATGCAACTGAAGGGACGAGTCAAAACGTTTCTAGTATGTGGAAGGAAAAGGATCAGAGATCTTTTGTCGTGACATGGAAACTCGACCTCATTTTTGTATTTTTTGGCACAAATCCCGTTGTACGTAGGTTGTAGTGTAGCAACCAACATATACACATCTTGCATAGCTGATAGGGAGTGTATATGTGGAAAAATGTATATTTTTGGCTCTGGATTCATCAAAAAGGGATGACAAGTCTGGATAGGGAAATGGAAAAAGGCCCTCTGTGCAAGATAGCAATGGTGAGGCAAATCTCGCTATAACACTCGGATTAAGGGATTAGGGTTTTGGTAGCTACAAAATACCTAAAATATTATATATATTGTATTGTGAATGGTTAAATTAATACAATAAAGAGTTGAAAGGTGCGACACCAAGGAAAGTTGGTTTTCTCTCAGTTAAGGGCTTCCAACGTAAATCTCTTTGTACTGAGTGTATGAGCCATTGATTAATTTATGTTTTTCTTAAGAATATGTATGAAATGCTTTGCTTCACAGGTTTAAAACTTACAAAAACACCTTACAAGAAAGAATCAACTTAAAAAGTAAGAGTCCAATAAAATGGAAAAAATACCTTACAAGAAAGAAAATCTTTCTCATAGTCTGGTAATGGGAAAAAAAGGAAGTTGTATATTATAAAAAGGGACACCTTATTATGGCATAGCATTCAAAATAAAGAAGTGCTCAATTCAATATTTAGATTCCATGTTTTAAACTGTCTTTCTTATATCTCTCCAAACCTACAATTACTTTAGTTGGTAATATATCATTGTGTAGTGGAAGGTTTAATACACCATTGGATAACAAATAAAATAACCATGAATTTTATTTTTAAATTATATTTTATTTCCTTAATCGAGTAATCTAGAGAAATTTTAATGGATTTAGATTCATGCTAGTGAATCAATGGCTAATACACTAGAATATTGTATCACATGTCTCATCCATCATTGCGAGCCTACCAATTGAGAGAATCAAGAGCACTATGTATTTGAATATTTTGTGTAGAAAAATATGTGTGCATATTCACACCAATTGAGCATGTAAAATATTATGTTGAGACATTGATTAATTCTTAATGAGTACAATATTAATTCTAAACCGTGATCAAAACTCATTAATCATTATTTAGGCATATAGGAATTAACACACCAAAACTATTATCCAACAGTACACTTGTTGAACACAAAACTATTGTCGAACATTACACTTTCACCATTGTATAGCCATTAGATAGCAATGAAGGATCCAAAACATCTATACAATAGGAATTAATGAAACTTCAAAATGTGTCCAAAGCACCTGTCTAATAGTACATTTATTCCATTATACACTTGTCTATTGTACAAAATACCCAAGTTGTGTTGATTTCATAGGGATCCCAACATTGAAAAAGGGCCCATTAGTATTCTTGAGATTCAACAATTCCTTGTTTCTCTTCAAAAGTGTATGTTTGATGTTATGGTCCATACATGGGATATCTCAAATATAGGAGGACCACAACTAAATCCATCCAAAATACAATTGGGGGGAGGGGTAGATTCTTTTGGGTGAAATAACTTGTTCACCAAATTCCTTATATGCCCAACAAATAATTTTTCCTTAATATTTTTTTGCAGATGGGATTCATTTATGTAAATTTATTTTAGTGTTGGAGTTGGTTCAATATGCAAGTATCATATAGAAGGGTTGGTTGACCCTTCTCCCTCTTTAGTTTAGATTTTTTAGGAATTAAATGTAGAAGTGTTGGATGATCCATCTTGATTTAGATTCATGTCAATCATATAATTAATTATCTTATTTAACATGATGTAAAGTGGAAAGGAGAAGGATTGAATGACCCTTCTCCATCCCATATGTATTTATTTCATGGTTTTCTTAATGTTAATTTTAGATTTAGTTGTTCATACGGTTGCAATGGAAGATAACTACATTAATCTTTACTAGTGGAAGCTTAAGGAATGATTGGATGACCCTTCTCTTTGTCATATTATATTTCAATTTTATCCATAATTCCAAAATATCCATATACTTAACTTCTCTTTATTGATATATGGAGAAATGATTCACTAACACTTTTTTATTATCATATCCATTGCAATACTTTCTAGCAATCCTATAAGGTTATACCATCTCTTCTCCATATATATGTAACATTAAGAAGGGTTTGAAAACCCTTTTTTAACTACAAGTATGTAAAGAAAGGATCAATCAATCCTTATCTATCTATAGTTTTCTATAATTGACCCCAATGAACCCTAGTTTTAAAACTTTGTAGGCATTGAATGTAGAATGGATTGTTGAATCTTCTTCATTTACATAAAAAAAACCTCTACTGTAAGGTCTTTTCCTTGTAGTGAAAAAAAAATTCCCTCCACTTCGGAATATCCCTTTTCTACCAAGTGAACTTTGTACTTCTCCACTTTACCCTCTACATTGAACTACTTCTTGAACACCCATTTTCTACCAAAAAAAAATTCTTTTAGTAGGAAACTTGACCAAATCCAATCCTTCATTTTTGTCCAAGGATTTTATTTCTTCAACCATGTCATTCTTTCAAAGTTTACTTTCTTGTTAATCAATTGCTTCCCTAATAGTTCTAGGCTAATCATTAGTAGTAGATAAAATAAATACATAACAAGAATCGGGTGGAATATACCTTTCTATTGGCCTCCTTTCCAATGTTGATATTCTCAAGACGAAGGTCTGAGGTTCTTACTCTTCTAGTTCATCTTCTTTTGTTGAGTACTATTCTTCATCCTCCAACTCAAACTTTATTTTTGTGTTTCTTGTTCTCTTGGTTGTTCATTCTATTTGGGAGCATTTTTAACCTCTCCAAAGATGGAATCTTGATTATAAATAGTGTTATTTGTTTGTAAGAAAGAAAGTTGAATAGTGAAATGGAAGATGTGTTTGTAAGAAAGAAAGTTGAATAAGATTTTTCTTGTGTGTTAGATATATTTAAAAGTTTCTCTTTCTTTACTATATCTATATGTTTAAAATTTATGTATTTTGAAATTGTTTTTATGATATAAAAATTTATTTAAATAAAAAATATTTTTTTATTAATAAAAATATATATAAATATTGATACTTCACAACCATTAATTAATTTATTGATGAAAGTACACTTACTATTGTTGTTATCAAGGTTTATATTATCTCTACAATTAATTTAGTGATAATTAATCTTTATAAAATGAATATATATTCTTGTAGTTAACAAAACAATATTTGATTCCTCCAAAGTCTAGCGATTACACTCTAGTTGGCCACGAGGCATTTTAATATTTTTCATGATTAAAGTGCGGTACTGCAACGCTGCATGTGAACGCTGAAAGAAGAGCCAAATGAGCGTGAAAAAGGAGTTATAAGCACGTATGCATTTACCTTCTCGTGAAAGGGGCTAAGTGCAGCCGAAACTCCACGTTCCAAACTGCCATCGTTCTTCCACATGCCCACGCGCTAAAATATACAAGCGTTATACACGTTGAACACATGTCAAGTATGTTTTTATTAAATTTATTCAAATGACAAAACATTGACACATGTATAAGTACTTTTTATTAAATTTATTCAAATTCCTGCCCATTTCTATTTTAAATAAAAATTATTATTCGATCACATACTTATCTTAAATTCAATTATACTTAATTTTTTAAAATTATATTTAAAAAATTCCAAGAGCACGTTTGATACGTTCAGTAAATGTTGAAAATTCCAAACGCAAGCCCGTTCGATATGTCGCTTGGATATTCTCAAGCGATTCTCAAATAGAGCGACAATACACACACTTGGCCTTTGGAAATTCTCAA
>JASDQU011027155.1:30589-49651 GCA_032191745.1 Picea mariana | reverse complement strand
CTCTTGTTCCAAAAGAGACCATACTCTTTGACATCTCCCAAGATTTTGTTATTAATTCCATTCTTCTCTTTATATTATTTTCCACATAGCCTCGGGATGATGTGAGAAGGCTTGCTGATCCTTTTAACTTTTTCTCAGGTGCGGTGGGCCCAATCATTTCCAAAGGAGTAGAAAACAATGGAAGAGGCATTAGAGCTCCCTCCAATTCTTTGATTCACTCCTTTAACCTGACGTTCTCCACTTCAAGGACACTAATAGAGTTGTCTAGAGCATCTCTAGTTTCTCGATGTATCTGGAAGATCTGGGAAGGGCGCATGTTCCATAGGTTTATCTCTAAATGAGATTTCCCTTTCTTATTCTTTACATATCTCTTTTCAATAACCAATTTTTTGGATTCGTTGTCAAAAACAACACTCTGAAATGCAAAAGACTCTTCTTCTTCCAAGGTATTCGTCCCAATTATTTTCATCTCAGGGTTATGGGGAGCAGTGATCTCTAGCTGGTCATCATCAGGGAATATTTTTCAATGTCAATTTCTAGTTCCATATCTTCGAGGGAGAGATCGTGGATATCAATTTCTCCCCTTGGTCCCTCCTGTTCTTGCATTATTTTTTTCATTTTTTTCTCATGGAAAGTTTGTGAGAACTTTCAATTTCATCGGAGGGAGGGTTCTTATCTCCTCCTCCACCTAAAGAATGATGTGTGACTTTCTTGCTTGGGTAGGCTGTTGGAGTGTTTCTCCGAGATGTTGTAGTCTTGGGTGTGGCGGTTAGGGATTGGGCACTTTTCTCACCTGGGCCTTTTTGTTTCTACTTGTACGACTCATTGGTGATGAGTATTGTCTCCAGGTCACTGGTGTCACGAGAAAGACTTCTTAAGGCGTTATCTTCGTCTTCATTCAAGATAGTGTCAGTGAAAGAACTGTTGAAACCGATAGCCAATAGGTGTTCTACAAAAATACCATCAGGGTTGAACCCTTTTACTTTTTCATCACATTTCAAATTGAAGTTGTGGAAGTGTTTCGTGAAACCGTCAATCTTGTTCATATTCCTGAATATGAAATCCCTGACTTTCCAAGGCAAAGGGATGAATTGCCTTTTTCTTTTTTCATGGAAAAAATGCAACCAACATGTGTATTTCCTTGTTATTTCAGTAAAAAACATTGTACCAGATATGTGACATGGAAGGAAGCAAGGATTTTGTTTGGACCTAAAAATCATTCCAACATTATAGTTCTCCATTTTTTCTAGTGTGCCCTTCCTATCTAGGAACTAAAAAAGGGAGCGATTCCATATTTGTTGTGGTAGACAGATTCTAAAAAATGGCACATTTCATACCATGCTAGAAGACAAGCGATGCCATGCAAATCGCCAATTTGTTTTTCAGAGAAGTACTGAGACTACATGGATTGTCGAGGAGCATAGTTTCAGACAGAGACACCAAATTTGTAGGACAATTTTGGAAGACTCTATGGAAGAAGCCGGGGACGAACTTTTCCTTTAGTTCAACATATGACCCTCAGACATATGGACAGACTGAAGTAGTAAACAAAAGTCTCAGAAACTTATTAAGAAGTTTAGTCACTGAGCAAGGTCGACGATGGGATTAGATTCTAGCACAAGCAGAATTTGCATTCAACAATTCAGTGAACAGGAGCATAGGGAAAAGTCCATTTGAAATTTTGTACGGTATACGACCAAGAGAAATTACAGAGTTGAGAGATTTGAGTTAAGATGAGCTCAGAAGTGTTGGAGTAGAAGATTTTGCAATAGATATGAAGAAACTCCATGACAGAGTCAGAGATCATCTAGAGGACAAAAGTTAGAAATACAAGAGCAGAGTTGATCAAAAGAGGAGAGCAGCTCAATTCAAATTTGGAGATGAAGTTTTAGCTGATTTGAGAAAAGAGAGGTTTCCAAGGGGAACGTATAACAAATTGAAGATGAAGAAGATAGGACCATACAAGATTCTCAAAAAAATCACATTCAATGCTTATGAGATTGAGTTGGGATATCACTGATATTAAATTTTGTAGACTTGTATCCTTATAGGAGAGATGAAGCAGGAGAAACAGATGATCAGAAATAAATTCAGTGGGAAGAGAAGTTTCCCACAGCAGAAAAACCTCAAATGGAGAAAATTATTGAACAAAGGGATGGAAAGAAAACAAGGAGGAAGACATATACTGAGTACTTAGTAAAGTGGAAAGATTGTCGAATGGAAGATGCAAGTTGGGTCACAGAACCTGATATTTTGAAGCATGGAAAGACAGCGCAGGAGCTCATGGACATGAGTCCATGAATTTTTTTAACTAGGGGAGTATGATGCAGAAGCATTGCCTTGAAAGTCAACAACACACGCGTGGAGGCAGACGGATGACATCTTAGAAATGACAGAGTTTCAAATCAATCATTTAACTCAGAATTTAATCGATTGTTGAGATATTTTTGTAACAATGTTTTAAAAATGTAACTTGTTTGTAAAGTCTTGAAGGACTGTAAGAAATGCAGATATGGAGTGTCAACTCTATCTGGCAATAACTAGTAGTTATTGTAATAGGACAGAGTAGGTAATAGCTTTGAATTCAAAATGAGAGATTTTAGAACAGGACGAGAGAGCTCGTGGAACGATCCTTAGATAGTTCATTGTTACATTGTAATAGAGAGAGGATGTATGAGGCAGAATAGAGAGATCAATAGAGAAGAGTAGAGTAGAAGAAACACTATGTATTTTGTTTTTCATGAATGAATGGAATAGACAAAAATTGTCCCAAATCCTTCGACTGTTTTCATCTTATGTGTGATTCAATGAATGTTGATTTATGTGTGTATGATTTAGTTAGTTCGTTCATGTATGATTGTTCGAGAGATTAATTGTATGAGTTCGTGACGAAGCTGGTTGAGTTTCAATCGTTTCTCTTCTGATGCTTGTATGAAAGGTGTGCATCTCGAACGCAAGGAGTGTGTCGACTAAGTCTCGGATTTACTTAGAGAGAAGTTCAGAGAGAATCAAAGAAACTCAGACTAGGTGCAAGGTGTGCACATTGTCAAGAAGCCAACAAGATTCGAAGAACCAACGCAGAAGAATGCCAAGTGGGTGAGAAGCATTTTCTTTTCAAGAAAGTCCTTCGAATTGAGTTATTCAAAATCTTGAGAACGCAAAGTGTGTGTGGGAGATCTAAATCCTTTTAAGTATAGAAGCTCAGAAGAGATAACACTTTTCTTGAGTGTTGACGAGATCCCAGAGATGGATTCATCGAGAGAACAAAGGTTGGGAACCTTTGAAAGAAGATAAATATTTCAAGGCGGAGAGATATCAGAAGCTCAGGAGGAGGAACGACCATGATCGTTGGATCATAGGGAAGAAGATCAACAGTCATCGGATCAGAAGGAAGTGATCGAACCTTAGTATTTTGCGTACTGAGGAGAGAAGCTATCGGGGTTGAATTTGAGATTTCCAGAGTTCGAAGACCCAGAATAGAATATTGACCATTCAATTAGTGAGATAAATTTGAGTCGTCAGATCATTGGAGGTGAAGACTAAGTGTCGGATTGCTAGGAGGAATCAAAGCCATTGGTTGATGTAAGCTCAGGAGGGAAAGCGACTTGAAACTTGAGATTTCCGAAGCCCGGAGTGCCAGAACGCTGAGGTGGGATCTCAACCATCCAATTGATCAAGTGTGAGCTGTCAAATATAACAGGCACATAAGGATGCAAGTTTGAGACTCGAAAATCCCGGAGCGCAGAGAGTCGAAGAGTCGGAGCATATCTGGACCATTGAAGCCAGGAGGGTACGTGTCAGTAGCTTGGAAGATCTAGAGGAAAACATGAAGTGAAACTTTGGTTCGAGAACTGAAAATGCTGGAGCATGGAGACGTAAAGTCCCGAAATAATATTTGGGTCATTGAATTCAGAGGACACATGGAAACAGATCAACATTTCGCTGACTCGCAGAGCGGAAAATTCAAAGGGAAGATTTTTGATAATTTGTGAAACGCAAACTCACAAAATCATTCCAGCCGTTGGATCTGGGGTGACAGGTGGTGTAGATCCACACACACATCGGAGATTCGAGCATTGGGAGAAACTGAATGGACAATGGAAACTCTCGGAGGGAGAATCATCAACGTGATCTGGACCTTCAGATCATAGAAGAATTGAAGTCGTTGATCCGTGGCAAAGGAATATCGATCTTTCGGGTATCAGGTGAAGAGAGATAAGTTGTATCGTAAACCCCCAATCCGTGAAATCCCGACGCGCTCAAAGGATGAGCCCCAGATCATGGTTAATGGTCACACGAGCGGAAATAAGGAAAGGAGCTAACACCCGTTAAGCTCTTTTCAGAGTTCCAGGAGTCGGAAGGAGTCAGGGTTGACTCACATGCAAAGGTCCGATAAGGGATTTCATGATGTGCCTTTTGATTTGGCTTGTGGTCATAGGTAGTGGTCACATGGAGAAGGATAAGGGAGGAGCTAGCAAGTGCTAAGCCCTTGTTGGAATTTCGGAGGTCAGGAGAGTCGGGGTGACTCGCGTACAAAACACCCGATACACAAAATTGTGAAACGCCTTTTGAGAGGCATGCGGTCACAGCTGGTGGTCACGTGGAGGGAACTCGGGCCCAGTGTCTTTTCATGTGGGTGCAGTTCATAGAGGACCTATGGATTTGTTTAGTAGAGGTTCCAGCAGGGACCCAAAAGAGATAATCCAACTCATTTTAGTGACGATCCAGTGACCGGGAGGTCAGCAGACCTTGTTGAGGTAGGGGGGCTGCATCAGGTGGTATCAGAGAGAGATTTTAAGTTTGTTTGCAGACAACAGACAAAAGGAGAAAGGATGAAATTTGGTATCATTTGTGATATCAAAGAAAGTTTGATTTATATTTGTAGATGACGCAGTGAAATCATGCCACCTAGAAGGCAGAGAGTGAATCCATAAATGGAAGAAGAAATGAGGCGACTCCAAGCAAGATTGGACGCCATGGAGACAACACAGAGGAGAGCACCAGACACTGGAGATATTACTAAAGCTGAGGGAGAATAAGAAGAGGTCGAAGAAAATTACGTGGAGGATGTTGCATAAGATCGCTTGATAAAAGTTGTTTCAAAGATAGGAACCAGAGCAAGAATAGAGGTACCTATGTATGAAGGCAATTTAGAAGTTGAAGAATTGTTGGATTGGGTACGTGCTATGGACAAATACTTTGATTATGAAGATATCAAAGAAGACAATATGGTGAAGCATGCAGTGACAAGACTGAAAGGCCATGCAACATTATGGTGGGATGAACTGAAAGCCGAATGCAGGAGAAATGGTAAGAAAAAAATTAAAATATGGGATAGGATGGTAGCCAAACTGAAAGCCAAATTTATCCCGAAGGATTACCAAATCAATATTTACAGAAGATTGCAGAACCTGAAACAGAGGTGTTTATCAATGAAGGAGTACATTGAAGAATTTTACTGACTAAACATCAGGGCTAGACAGAAAGAGAATGAAGATGAGAAGACAGCCAGATATATCAATGGGTTGAGATATGAAATACGAGAGGAGATCAACATGATGTCTGTCAGTAAAGTCGAGGATGCTTATCAAGCAGCCTTGAAAGATGAAGAAAAATTTACCAGGAAGCAAAACCAACGAAGCAGAGGAGGAAATTCAAGCAAAGGCAAGGGAACCAGCAGAGAGAAGTTCTAGAAGTTGAAGCCTGAAGCTGACAAACAACATAGTCACCATGAGAAGGGTGGATGTTCTAAAGAAGGAAAGCATGGAGGAAGAGGTTCTTTTTCCAGAGGTAGAGGAAGAGGAAGAGCTAGAGGAGGCGTAGTTAAATGCTATACCTGTGGAAAAGAAGGGCATAAATCTTGGGAATGTCCCGACAGAAAGAGAGAAGGAGGCAGAGACGCACACATTGCCAAAGCACAGAGACATGTGGAAGTAGAAGCAGTAGAAGGATGAAGGAACCTCATGATGAGGAAAATTTTTCTTAACCCAGAAAAGGAACTAGAGGAACTAGTTCAGCGAGCAAGCCTGTTCAGAACTACTTGCAAGTCGAAAAACTGAGTTTGCAAGGTAATCATAGACAGTGGGAGCACTGAAAATCTAGTATCCATGGAGATGGTGGAAAAGATTAAATTGAAGACAACTGCACATCCAAAGTCATACAAGGTATCGTGGTTGTAGAAAGGACATCAAGTCATGGTAAGTCAACAATGCCAAGTTGAATTTAAAATAGGAGGTTGCAAAGATGAAATATTATGTGATGTAGTTCCTATGGATGTCTGTCATATTTTATTGGGGAGGTCGTGGCAGTATGACCGAAAAGTTATTCATGATGGAAGAAAGAATACCTATACCCTAGAAAAGAATGGTAGAACTATGTTGTTACCCATAGAAGACAAAGACCAAAAGATAGAAGCTAGTTCAAGCATACCTCTCATGAGTGGGAAGGAGTTCTTGAATGAAATGAAGAAGGAGAAAGAAATGCAGCAATTTGTTGTAGTAAGGAAGCCTAGAGTTATCCTTATGAATACTTCTGTAGAAGACTTGCCTATAGAAATCCAGGCACTGTTAGAAAACTTTGTTGATATAGTCATGGATGAGTTACCACACTCATTGCCACCCATTAGGAACATAAGCCATAATATTGACCTTAATCCCGGAGCTAGTTTACCAAACAAAGAATCTTATATGTTGACACCTAGAGAGAATGAGGAGGTCAAACATCAAGTACAGGAGTTTTTGGATAAAGGGTTAGTCAGGGAAAGCCTAAGCCCATGTGCAGTATTGACTATATTAAGTCCAAAGAAGGATGGAGGATGGAGAATGTGTACAGATTCTTGAGCCATCAACAAGATAACCATTAGGTACAGATTTCCCTTACTGAGGATGGATGATTTGATAGATTGTTTAAGTGGTGCAAGCTATTTTTCCAAGATAGACATGAAGAGCGAATATCATCAAATAAGAATGAGAGAGGGAGATGAATGGAAAACAACATTCAAGACAAATGAAGGATTGTTTGAATGGTTGGTCATGACATTTGGGTTGACAAATGCACCAAGCACATTTATGAGGTTGATGAATGAAGTGTTGAAAGACTTCATAGGCAAATTTGTCATAGTATATCTGAATGCCATACTAATCTTCAACAAGACAAGGGAAGAACACTTGAGACATTTGGCATTAGTGATGGAAAGGTTGCATCAAGAGAAATTGTTGATAAATCTAAAGAAGAGTTATTTTATGAAGAAGGAGCTCATACATTTGTATTTCGTAATCTCTTCAAATGAATTGAAGATGGACCCAGAAAAATTGAGAGAGATCAGAGAATGGTCGTCGCCGAGCAGTATATTTGAGGTAAGAAGTTTTCATGGTTTAGCAAGCTTTTATAGAAAATTCATCAGAAATTTCAGTGGCATATGTGCACCCATGCTAGACACTGTGAATAAGAAACACAAGTCCTTCAGTTGGATAGAGGAAGATGAAAAAAGTTTCAAAGTGTTGAAGGAGAAAATCACAGAGCAACCAATTCTAGTCTTACCATATTTTGGAAAAACATTTCAGGTGAGATGCGACGCAAGTGGATTAGATATTGGAGCAGTCTTGAGTCCCAATTGCTTATTTCAATAAGAAATTGAATGACTCCAAGCAAAAGTATTCCACGTATGACAAGGAATTTTATGCAGTGATTCAAGCTTTGAAAAAATGGAGACATTATCTAATTCCTAAAGAATTTGTCATGTACAGTGATAATCAAGCTTTGCAATTTATTACTAGGCAAGAAAAGTTGAATCAGAAACATGCAAAATGGGTGGAATTTATGCAGAACTTTACTTTTGTTATTAAACACATTGCTGGAACTGCTAACAAAGTCGCAAATGCTTTGAGCAGGAGGAGTTTGATTGTACAGGAATTCTAGGTGGAGACCTTGGGGTTCGAACACTTCAAGGAGATGTATAAAGAAGATGCAGATTTCAAAGAAGCTTATGAGGCATGCAAAAATCCTTTGTTGGTAGACGAAAGCCCATGGAATGAATATTTGATCCAGGATGGATTAATGTTCAAGGGAAGCCAATTATGCATTCCGAAGTGCTCAATGAGAGACAACCTACTGAAAGAGAAACATAGTGGAGGTTTAGTTGGACACTTTGGTCACGATAAAACATTTGCACAGTTGAGAAATTCGTATTATTGTTTGAGCGTGAGAGAAGAAGTGAAGAAGTTCGTGAACAAATGAAAAATTTGTCAGTATGCAAAAGGAAGACAACAAAACACTGGTTTGTATCATCCATTACCAATTCCAAAAAGGCCATGGGATGCAATCAGTATGGATTTTGTTCTAGGATTGCCTAGAACTGAAAAAGGGAGCGATTCCATATTTGTTGTGGTAGAAAAATTCTCAAAAATGGCACATTTCATACCATGCCAGAAGACAAGCGATGCCACACACATCGCCAATTTGTTTTTCAGAGAAGTAGTGAGACTACATGGATTGTCGAGGAGCATAGTTTCAGACAGAGACACCAAATTTGTAGGACACTTTTGGAAGACTCTATGGAAGAAGTATTTCAACATATCACCCTCAGACAGATGGATAGACTGAAGTAGTAAACAGAAGTCTTAGAAACTTATTAAGAAGTTTAGTCACTGAGAAAGTTTGATAATGGGATCAGATTCTGGCACAGGCAGAATTTGCATTCAACAATTCAATGAACACGAGCACACGAAAAAGTCCATTTGAAATTGTGTATGGTATATGACCAAGAGGGATTACAGAGTTGAGAGATTTGAGTCAAGATGAGCTCAGAAGTGTCGGAGCAGAAGATTTTGCAACAGAAATGCAGAAACTCCATGACAGAGTCAGAGAGCAGCTAGAGGACAATAGGTAAAAATACAAGAGCAAAGTTGATCAAAAGAGGAGAGAAGTTCAATTCGAAGTTGGAGATGAAGTTTTAGCTCATTTGAGAAAATATAGGTTTCCAAGGGGAACATATAACAAATTGAAGATGAAGAAGATAGGACCATACAAGATTCTCAGAAAATTCATAGCCAATGCTTATGAGATTGAGTTGCCAGACAATGTTGGGATATCACTGATATTAAATGTTGCAGACCCGTATCCTTACAAGAGAGATGAAGAAGGAGAATCAGATGATCGTAAATAAATTTAGTGGGAAGAGCAATTGCCCACAACAGAAAAACCTCAGATGGATAAAATTATTGAACAGAGGGATGGAAAGAAAACCAGGAGGAAGACATATCCTGAGTACTTAGTAAAGTGGAAAGATCATCGAATGGAAGATGCAAGTTGGGTCACAAAACCTGATATTTTGAAGCATGGAAAGACAGTGCAAGAGCTCATGGACAAGAGTCCATGAAATTTTTTAACCAGGGGAGTATGATGCAGGAGCATCGCCTTCAAAGTCAGCAACACATGTGTGGAGCCAGACGAATGACATCTCAACAATGAGAGAGTTTCAAATCATGCATTTAACTCAGAATTTAATTTGTTGTTGAGATATTTTTGTATCAACATTTTAAAAATGCAACTTGTTTGTAAAGTCTTGAAGGACTGTAAGAAATGCAGATATGGAGTGTCGACTCTATTTGGCAATAACTAGTAGTTATTATAATAGAAAAGAGTAGGTAATAGCTTTGAATTTGAAATGATATATTTCAGAATAGGATGAGAGAGCTCATGGAGCGGTCCTTAGATAGTTCATTGTTGCATTGTAATAGAGAGAGGATGTATGATGCAAAATAGAGAGATCAGTAGAGCAGAGTAGAGTAGCAGAAACACTATGTATTTTGTTTTTCATGAATGAATGGAATAGACATAAATTGTCCCAAATCCTTGGACTGTGTTCATATTATGTGTGATTGAATGAGTGTTGATTTCTATGTGTATAATTTAGTTAGTTCGTTCCTGTATGATTGTTTAGGAGATTAACTGTATGAAATTGTGACGAAGCTGGTTGAGTTTCAATCGTTTCTCTTCTGATGCTTGTATGCAAGGTGTGCATCTCGAATGCAAGGAGTGCGTCGACTGAGTCTCGGATCGACTCAGAGAGAAGTTCAGAGAGAATAAGAGAAACTCAGACCAGGTGCAAGGTGTGCACAACGTTAAGAAGCCAACAAGCTTCAAAGAAATAGCGTAGAAGGATGCCAAGTGGGCGAGAAGCATTTTATTTTCAAGAAAGTCCTTCGAACTGAGCTATTCGAAATCTCGAGAATGAAAAGTGTGCATGGGAGATCGAAATCCTTTTAAGTATAGAAGCTCATAAGAGATAACACTTTTCTCGAGTGTTGATGAGATCCCAGAGACGGATTTGTTGAGAGAACAAAGGTTGGGAACCTTTGAAAGCAGATAAATGTTCCAAGGTGGAGAGATATCAAAAGATCAGGAGGAGGAACAATCGTGATCGGTGGATCATAGGGAATAAGATCAACAGTCGTCAGATCAAAAGGAAGTGCTCGAAACTTAGTATTTCACATGTCGAAAAGAGAAGCTATCGGGGTTGAACTTGAGATTTCCGGAGTCCGAAGACCCGGAATAAAATCTCGACCATCCGATCAGTGAGATAAATATGAGCCATTAGATCACTGTAGGTGAATGCTAAGTGTTAGATTTCCAGGAGGAATTAGAGTCATTGGTTTCTGTAAGCTCAAGAGGGAAAGCGACTTGAAACTTGAGATTTCCGAAGCCCGGAGTGTTGAAATGTCGATGTGGGATATTAGTCGTCTGATTGATCAAGTGTGAGTTGTCAGATATCATAGGCACATAAGGAGGCAAGTTTGAGACTTGAAACTCCCAGAGCACGGAGAGACAAAGAGCCGAAGTATATCTAGACCGTTGAAGCCAAGAGTGTATGTGTTAGCAACTCAGAAGATCTAGAGGAAAAGCTGAAGTGAAAATTCGGTTTGAGAACTGAAAATGCCGGAGAACAGAGACCCGACGTCCCAGAATAAGATTTGGGTCGTTGGATTCAGAGGACACGCGGAATCATATCAACATTTTGTTGACTCGTAGAACGGAAAAGTCAAAGGGAAGATTTGTGAGAATTCACGAAACGCGAACTCACAAAATCATTCTAGCCGTTGGATATGGGGTGACAGGTGGCGTAGATCCACACACACATCAGATATTTGAGCATTTGTAGAATATGAACATATGGTGGCAACTCTCAGAGGGAGAATCGCTTACGCTATCTGGACAGTCAGATCATAGGAGAATTGAAGTCGTTGGTCCGTGGCAAAGGAATATCAGTGTTTCGGGTATCAGGTGAAGGGAGATAAGTTGTATCGTAAAACCCCGATCTGTGAAATCATGATGCGCTCAAAGGATGATCCCTAGTTCATGGTGAATGGTCACACGAGCGAAGATAGGGAAAGGCGCTAACACCCGTTAAGCTCTTTTCGGAGTTTCGAGAGTCGGAAGGAGTTAGGGTTGACTCACACGCAAAGGTCCAATACGAGATTTCACGACGTGCCTTTTGATTTGGCTTGTGGTCACAGGTAGTGGTCACATGGAGAAGGATAAGGGAGGAGCTAGCAAGTGCTAATCCCTTGTCAAAATTTCAGAGGTTAGGAGAGTCAGGGTGACTCACGCACAAAACACCCGATACACGAAATCGCGAAACACCTTTTGAGAGGTGTGCGGTCACAGACGATGGTCGCATGGAGGGAACTCTCACCGAGTGCATGTTCATGTGGGTGCAGCTCACAGAGGACCTATGGATTTGCTTAGTAGAGGTTTGAGCAGGGACCCGAAAGAGCTAATCCAGCTCAGTTTAGTCACGATCTAGTGACCGGGAAGTCGGTAGACCCTGTTGAGGTAGGGGGCCTGCATCAGAGATTATCATTGTACTTTCTTGTGCTGTTATCCTCATGAAAATCCATGCAATTTCATGGAAAGGGTTTTTAATTGCACTAACCTGTAATCTGGTCATGTCCTCGGGACCGACCACTGGGTTCTCTAAGAACTCTGGAAAGAGGTACAATTCATTATCATGATTCCTTAAGAACTCTCCGCAATTATTGCACTTGAAAGTATGCGTTGGGATGGGAAGTCTTAACATCTTTCAAAATACTTGAGGCGATAGGGAGACTTGGGAATGGTCTCACAACTGGATAATCCACTAGTTCGGAATATAGTTTCTGGCGTAGCAGGTGACCAAATCCTTACAGTCAAAACGTTCAGGGAAACAACCTGCTCGTGCAATTCCATACGTCCAGATAACTTACTTCTAGGCAGAAGGGGACGAGTAGTAGTCATAAGCTCTGGACCACTGAAAACTTTGGTCCTCATGCCCAAAAATATTCAAGGTATCTCCACATAAATGTTGTCGAGTTGTAGCCATAAGGTGATGAGAACGTTCCTTTGCTCCTGATAGTATTTAAAATGAACGTTGGAGCATGATAATATAATCTCTCGCTAATATTGGTTTAATGTGTTTTAATGGGATATGTCCTTGACCTTTTCACTTATTAATATCAGTATTTTTTATGTGTCTGGTGAGTTTTCACTAATAAAGGCATGATTCATGTGCATTGGGAAGCATACAAAGGTGGCGGGGATAGACGAGAGTGAAAATTGCTTCGAAACTTTTGTGAACCTGGGAGCCTGGGAACCCTCGAATCTGTGACAACATGAGGTGAAGAATCAACTAAGTATGGAAAGGCGGGGTATAATGCATCAAAAAAAATTAATGTAAATAAAAAAACTTTCCGAGTTCAAGATCCACACAAAAAAAATAAAATCAGATGCCATTATATTGACCTCTGCCAATTCGATAATAGGGAGGTTTAGTTGATGGATCCAAATATCGCTCAATTCAGGCGATTGGGGTGCATGTGGGGTGCCTGTGAGAAAAGCTAATGTTTTGATGAATATTTGTTTGTATTGGAACATGTGACATTAATGGTGTGATAGTATTTAGAATGAACACTGGAGGATGGTAATATAATCTCCCGTAAATCTTGGTTTAATGCATTTTAATGGGAGATGTCCTCAATCTTTTCACTCATTAATGCCAATGTTTTCGACCTGTGTGGTGAGTTGTCACTACTAAAATCATAATCAATTTGCATTGGGAAGTGTGTGAAGGTGGCGGGGAAATCGACTAAGTATGAAAAGGCGGGGCGGTCAGAAGGAACCAGATAGACTCATCGTAGGTAGAGTGAAGCTTGCGAGTTCGAGGAGTTTGGGGTCGAATTGTAGATAACATAAGTTTTGGGTGCAATATGTATATCATGAAATAGGGGGCATGAGAGTTCGATAGTGCCAATCCAGGAACTCACAGCCATAAACATTAACTATGGGAAAAACATTGTCAGCTATGTAATATATCTAGAGCTTGAAAAACTCAGGTTCAAGTTAAAAGACAACTTGTTTATATTTACATAAACACTGTTCATATTATTTTATTTTATTAGCATTTTTTGTGGCCCAAATTCAAACCATGTTCAAATTTGAAGTGTCAATTAACATTTTCATATGCAAACATATTCTCAAATATGCCAAGTTGTAATATATGCACAATACTAAACAAGGGCATCATGTCAGCACCTTTGTAGATGACATTGGGCTAGCACAATATTATATTCTTGCTACGATGATGCCTTAAAAAAACTAAAATAACCAACAATTTTTTTCTAATTCAAGATTGACACAAAAAAAATCACAAGATTCCATAATATTCTCCCATTAATGCATTTTAATGAGAGATGTCCTCGATCTTTCCACTTATTAATGCCAATATTTTCGAACATCTATGGTGATGTGTCACTAGTAAAAACATAACTAATGTGCATTGGGAAGGGGTGAAGGTGGCGGGGTTGGAGGGGAGCGAAAAATGCTTTGAATTTTTTTTGAAAATGGGAGTTTGTGAACCCTCAAAACTTTGAAGAATTGACTAAGTATGGAGAGGCAGGGCAGTCAAAGGGAGTCATCATAGGTAGAGTGAGGCTTGCGAATTTGAGTAGTTTGGTGTTGAATTGTAGATCGCCCAAGTTTTGGGTGCAAGATGTATACTTCGAACACAGGGCATGAGAGTTCAATAACACCTACCCGAGAACTCACGACCATAAAATTGGCTAAGTATGGAAACAAATGGAGGTCTTTTGTACTCACGATGTGAATATATAATTTCTTAGTCCGCCACTCGAGAACCCCCAAGCATAGAAATGCGACTAAGTATAGAACTAGAAAGGGGTGACATAAGGGAATAAGAAAAGTGAAAAAGCGGTAAGTATAGAAGAGGAAAAAGAAAGGGAGCAAATAAATTTATGCCTCACACAACAACACTTAGTTTGATAATTATCAAGCAATAGAAACACACCAACTATGGGAAAAACATTCTCATCCATGAAATATAGCTGGAGCTCAACATACCCTGGTTCAAGTCTAAAGAGATGTTGTTTATATCTATTTCAACAAGCTCCTAGGTAGAGTGAGGCTTGCAAGTTTGAGGAGTCCGAGGTTGAATTGTAGATCACTAAAGTTTTGGCTGCAAGATGTATACCCCAAATACGGGGCATGAGAGTTCAATAAGGCCTAGCCCGGAACCCGCGGCCACAAAATTGGCTAAGTATGGAAATAAACGACGGTTGGTCGGACTCGTGATGTGAAGATATAGATGAATATAGAATTTCTCACTCTGCCACCTTGGGAACCCGTGAGCATAGATATGCGACTAATTATAGAACCAGAAACAGATAATAGAGGGGAACAAGAAAAGGCAAAAACGAGCAAGTATAGAAGAGGAAAAAGAAAGGGAGCAAAGAACTTTATGTGTCACACAAAAACACTCGGTATTAAGTATGGAAAGGCGAGGCAGTCAAACGAAGTCATCGTAGGTAGAGTGAGGATTGTGAGCTCGAGGAGTTCGGGGTCAAATTGTAGATCATCGAAGTTTTGGGTGCAAGATGTATACTCCGAACACGGGGCATGAGAGTTCGATAGCGCCTACACAGGAACCCGCAGCCATAAAATTGGATAAGTATGGAAACGAACGACGATTGGTCGGACTCGTGATGTGAAGATATAGATGGATATAGAATTTCTCACTTTGCCACCCCGAGAACCTGTGAGCACAGATATGCGACTAAGTATAGAACCATAAACAAATAATAGAGGGAAAGAAGAAAAGGGAAAAACGAGTAAGTATAGAAGAGGAAAAAGAAAGGGAGCAAAGAAATTTATGCCTCACACAAAAACACTTAGTCTGATAATCATCAAGCGATAGAAACACATCAACTATGGGAAAAACATTCTCATCCATGAAATATAGTTGGAGCTCAACAAACCCTGGTTCAAGATAAAAAAGATGTTGTTTATATCTATCTCAATAAGCAATAGACAAAATATATGACTTGACATTCTTATATGAAAGAATTCAGACAAAGTCATCATAGGTAGAGTGAGGCTTGGGAATTTGAGGAGTTTGGGGTCGAATTGTAGATCACCGAAGTTTTGGGTGCAAGATGTATACCCCAAACACAGGGCATGAGAGTTCGATAGCCCCTACGCGGGAACCCGCGGCCATAAAATTGGATAAGTATGGAAACGAACGACAACCAGTTGGACTCGTGATGTGAAGATATAGATGGATATATAATTTCTCACTCCACCACCCCGGGAACCTGCGAGCATAGATATGCAACTAAGTATAGAACCAGAAACAGATAATAGAGGGGAAGAATAATAGGGAAAAACGGGTAAGTATAGAAGAGGAAAAAGAAAGGGAGAAAAGAACTTTATGCCTCACGCAACAACACTTAGTCTGATAATTATCAAGTGATAGAACCACATCAACTATGGGAAACAAATTCTTAGCCATGAAATATAGCTAGAGCTCAACAGACCCGGGTTCAAGTTAAAAGAGATGTTGTTTATATCGATTTCAACAAGCAATAGACAAAATATATGACTTGGAATTCTTACATGCAAGCATATTCTAAAATATGACAAGCTTTAATATATGTACAAATTGGATAACGTATGTAGATCAGAGTTTTGTAACCATACCTCTTAGTCTCTGGAACTTGTACTATGATGGAGGTTTCACTTCTACTTGTCGATAGTTCTTGTGAACTAAAAAACATGTGGTGTAAACGACATAAACATATTTACCATGGCATAGTAGAATAAATAACTACGGATATTTGTTTCGTAAACATAGCAAGAGCATAATCTATGAATCCTTACCTTCGGCATTGTCGATGTGTTGATGTTTGCGATGGCTCATTGCTCATGCCCATGTCACTTCTGAAACAGTTTCTATGAACATGTGTATATTGTTCATACTCGATATGGATGTGCATTAGGAATATACATTGTATTTGTTGTGGCACCACTGTAGCCATACCTTTTGGAAGATTGTACTCTAGCTTTCTCAGCTGTGGCACATAAGGCTCCATCCTCATGTTCAATTAGTTTGTTCTTTTTTCAATGTAGCAATACAGAGAATACAATGTACATGAATGCAAGTTGCTACGTAGGAACACATGAAAAAATATGGAGTGCAAGTTTATTTATTTCAAGGTAGAAACACAGAAAATACAATTGACATGAAGATAAGTTAATATATACCTGAAGATATGCAGTATCTAAGGAAAAAAAATTGAATAGCTACAAAGCAGTGGAATAAATATAAACAGAGTAAATGAAAAACAATTGGATATGGAATACGGGTAGAAGTATGCACCTTTGTATGTATTCTTCTACATTTCTGGTTAAGAGTTCTTTGTCTTGTCCAGTTTTCCTGTTTGTTTCAATGAAGGAAAGTACAAAACACAATGAACATGAACGTAAGTTGATAGGTAAGAAAAAAACAAGGAATATGTACATACAATAAATAAACTAGAATAAAAGGAATAGAGTAACAAATTGTGCTAGAAGAATGTACCATTTTTTTTTTCTTCATCCATGTATGTGTATATATAAAAAAACTTGTGGAAAACAAATTTCTGTCCAAAATCAATTACAAACCAGGAAAAACTAAGAAGTTGGATAACATGGTTTTGTGCAACAAGCTAGACAGATATGCTTTGAGACATAGAAATATGATTTTGCAATATGTTTGATGTATATTTCATAATTCAAGTGAAATACCAATTGTATCATGATCTGACCAGTATGTGTCTAAGATAAAGACGTTGTATTGAGAAATGGGCACATTCGACCATACATGGTCAATAAGTGTGTTTTGTACATGGTTTGTCTTATCCAAAATAAAGCGAAGACTGTATCTGCACATGTATTTTTCCAATTCTTTTGTTCTGGAATTATTTTGTAGCATGTCAATATTGAAGTCTCCTACAATGACAATGGTTTCGTTTAGATGAAAATGCTCTAATGCATTGGAAAGAAAATTTAGTATCTTAGAGAATGTTGCATGCGGAGCAACATAGATATTTAGTATTGCAATTTCTGATCCATGGAAAATTACTTTTGCGAGCACCATCTCAACATTGTTTTATTCGAAATGCATATGGTCCAAAATTGTTACATGTTTTTTCACTAATATCACCACCCCATGTGTAATATAACTTGATATGCAATTGTGATTTGGAAATTACTTGTTTTGCATGCATAATGTCATGTATGTTTCCTGCAAGAACAGAATATCGGATTACATTATGTCATAGTCATTGAGTATATCATCCATATGTGCATGTAGGATGCACGTGTTAAGTGAGAGAATTGATACAGATGAGTTTGTTTGTATGGATTGGTAATCATACTGTAGATGCCACTTTGTGCTAGTCCTAAGGCATTGCATCTCAATATCAACTTTGTGTTTTACTTTGAAGTTATCTTTTGTAATAGAACTTAGTAAATACAATGAATCTATGCTTTTGACACAGGACAGTGTTGTGTATACAAGTCCATGTATTTGAGTTCCGGCAGGGTCAAATGCAACAATATCAAGTGTTAGTCCTTACAATCTGTGGACTGTACGTGCACATGCAAGTTTAATTGGAAACTATTTTCAAATCTTCAGTCGACCTATCTTTGCCGATGTCGATACTGGTTTTGATATTCGTAAGATAGGTGTCCAATTGCATGCAGTGTTCGAATTATATAGATAAGCCAACTTGTTTGCTTTTCGGTGGATTATATGCGGCTCATGGAACTTAATCCAAAGGACATCAAATTTTTCTATTTTGGTATAACCTTTGAGTATTCCATCTGCACCATTTACCAAGCCATCATGTGAATCATAGTTGCAAGCATATATTTCAACCAGCATGTCTAATTTCAGGACAAGTTTCAAAGGCAAAGTGGTTGTATGTTCATGATGTGGTACATTTCCATGGTTGTCTTCTTCGAGGTCAATTGAATTGATGATGATATCATCACCAGGAATGAGCGATAACATGTACCTATTATGCATTGCAACATCCCTATTCATGTAGAACAGGTAAGGGAAGGTTTGGTTTGTTGGTGCAGGTCACATGCACCTTGAATCACTACTACATATGGGCGGATTATTCCACAAAAGTTTTCCACGCTTCCACTAGTTTCATCATTTTTTTTTAAAACAGGGCGGGATTTTCGTCGATATTGCCACTAAAGTTCGTCGCAATATCCATGAAAATCGTATTTTAACCTAGTCTAGATTTTTGTGGCAATATCGATGAAATTTCGTGGCAATATCCATGAAATTTCGTGGCAATATCGACGAAATTTTTGCCTATCTCATTGGTGGGTGTTAACGGCTAGTTGACTATTTGATCTATATATATGTGACTTTAAGAGACTTTGTGACATAATTGCTATACTTGCGACACTGTTCTTGGCTTTTGTTTGAGTTGTTTATTTTTTCCATCACCCATCGTTTGAACAAATCCAATTCTCGATCTACATAGCTCATATTTTGAACTTGCAAGGTTAGTATGTTATTGTTTATTGATGTACTCATTTAACTTGTAAATTTTTGTTCAAATGTCCAAATTTCATGTAGCTTGTTTTTTCCTTGATAATATATTATAATATGTGTAGTACCATATTTCATGTCTTTGGTTTTTGTATCTAGTTAGTATATTCTATGGAAAAGGG